>VZDJ01000252.1:150160-168791 GCA_008694505.1 Cyanoderma ruficeps | reverse complement strand
CCTGTGTGCCCCCCCGTGACACCCGTGTGTGCCCCCCCGTGACACCCGTGTGTGCCCCATCGTGACACCCGGGTGTGCCCTCACCCGTGACACCCGTGTGTGTCCCCCGTGACACCCGTGTGTGCCCCATTGTGACACCCGTGTGTGCCCCCCCGTGACACCCCTGTGTCCCCCCGGCTGCCGCGGGCGGCGCCGGCCCCGCCCCAACCCTTCCCCGTGTCCAGGCGAGTGTTTCCACGGGTGGCTGGAGCCGCTGCTGTCCCGCATCGCCGAGGAGCCCACGGCCGTGGTGAGCCCCGACATCGCCACCATCGACCTCAACACCTTCGAGTTCTCCAAGCCCGTCCAGAGCGGGAAGCAGCACAGCCGCGGCAATTTCGACTGGAGCCTGACCTTCGGCTGGGAGGTGGTTCCCGCGCGGGAGCGGCAGCGCAGGAAGGATGAGACCTTCCCCATCAAGTAAGCCCGGCACGGGGCTCTTCATCCAGCTGGGTTCGCTCTTCTTTTCCCCCGACAAATCGGTGTTTTCCTCGGGTTTGGTGCCTCCGGGCGGGCCGTGCTGCCGCTCCCGGCGGGATTCTTCCCGGGATTCTTGGCGTGGGCGATCTCAGGGAGTTTGTACCCGGTCAGAGCTGTGGGGGCGATGGAGGACAAACCTCCCCCGGGGCTTGGGGAACGCAGGGCCACGACGGGTCTTGGAATTGCCTCTGGGCGCCTCTCGCTCCGGCAGTCGCCCATTAAGGATTTAATTGCTGTCTGTACCTTCTCACCCTCCATTAAGGATTTAATTGCTGTCTGTACCTTCTCACCCTCGGATGTCCAGGTGTCCCGGCACAGAGCGGGTCACCTGAGGGTCACACTGCGCCAAAATAAATCCCTCTCTTCATCCCTGTGTTTTACACGGCGCAGAGAGCCTGAGTGGCTTTCCCACCTCTCGGCTGGTGCCCCCCGGGATGAGCCGGGTGTTCCCGCTGGGAGACACCGGACACCGCTCCTGGCCAGTCCCCAGCCCTGCTGCGGGGCTGGCTTTGTGCACGGGTCACCTGGGAGACGCTCCGGTCCCAATAAAGGCCCCTTTCACCCCCAGCCGGGCGCTTGGCTCCCGGCCGTGCCTCATCTCCAGCAGCTCGGCCAATCCTTGGGGTTTTTTATTTTTCCTGAATAAAAGCAAGGTTCTGTCCCAGCCTCAGATAGAGAAGATTAAGGAAGCGGGAGGAGGGATTGGGGCTCTGACCTCCCCCTCTTTTTTTGGCGACGGGTTTTTGGTGACAATATCCTCTTTTCACTTTGAATCCGGCCAGCAGCGAGGCCCCTCTGTGTCACGCTGTCACCTCTGTCCCCTCCCAGCAGCCGGGCCCAGCCTGTCCGCCAAAGCCACCCCAGCTGGGTGCGGGGGGATTCTGATTTTGGGGCTGAACTCAGGTTTCTGCTCTTTCTATTTGTGTTTCACCCCTTCTGTGCCCCCGCAGGTCCCCGACCTTCGCAGGCGGCCTCTTTGCCATCTCCAGGTCCTACTTCGAGCACATCGGCTCCTACGACGACCAGATGGAGATTTGGGGGGGTGAGAACGTGGAAATGTCCTTCAGGGTAAGGACGGGGGGGGGGTCACCTTCAAAGGGCACCTCCAGGGAGGTCCCTGCCGGGGGGCCCGGGGGCTGGACCCCCCCACCTCAGGCGTGGCTTCCCCGCAGGTGTGGCAGTGCGGGGGACAGGTGGAGATCATCCCCTGCTCTGTCGTGGGCCACGTGTTCCGCTCCAAGAGCCCCCACACCTTCCCCAAGGGCACGCAGGTGATCTCCCGGAACCAGGTGCGCCTGGCCGAGGTCTGGATGGACGATTACAAGGAGATCTTCTACCGGAGGAACCAGCAAGCCTCCCAGATGGCCAGAGAGGTGCTGGGCCCGCTCAGGGGGGGCTGCAGCTTCTGCCGGGGGGGGCTGGTCCTGCTGGGAGCTCCACCTGGGCAGGGTCCGGGAAACCACGCACAGGAGGACAGAAGTAACCAAACACCTTTTGTTTTTCCTTCCCGCTCTGGGCAGAATATTTCCTAGCAGGAAAACATTGGGGTTTGTGAATTTTAGTTTTGTTTGTTTGGGCGTTTGGAGGGTTTTTTACAACATCAAAACTTTGTGGCAAAATATCTCTGAGCTGTTGGTGGAGCCTGTGGGTACCTGCCAGGTGACCCCCCCCCAATTGTCTCAGTGCAGGTGACACCGTGAGGGATGATGACAAAGCTGGGGTGACTCCCAGCTCCCAGCCCCAGCTCAGAAATGGTTTTTTTGGGATTTTTCCCAACTGTTTTCTGAAGTGAGTTTAATTTTCTGTGTCACTAGAAGACGTTTGGTGACATCACAGAGCGGCGCAGGCTGCGGGAGCGGCTGCACTGCAAGAACTTCACCTGGTACCTGCAGAACGTCTACCCCGAGATGTTCGTGCCCGACCTGACCCCGACGTTCTACGGAGCGGTGAGTGTGGGACGGGCGGGAACAGCGACCCGGGGACTGCCCCAGGCCTGGGAGTTTTGCCTTAAACTGGGGACGGGTCGGTGCTGCCACATCTGTCACCGCTCGCTGTCTCTGTCACTTCATCTGTCACCAGCTGGCGGGGCTGGTTTGGGCTCCAGCTAAGCTGGGATCGGGCAGAGCTGGTTTGGGATGAGTTCCACCCACAGGGATGTGGATTTGGGTTAAACTCGAGGGAAGAGCTGAAAACTCCCTCGAGCCCCAAACGCTGTCCTGGCACAGAGAGGGCTGGAAAAACTGAGCTAGGGATGGGATGTGGAGCTCCAGCTCCATCCCAAAGGAATTGGGACAGGCGGGATGCAGGAGCCCATCTCCAGCCACCCATCCACAGGATGCGGAGACAGGCAGGATGGGGAGGGCTGGCTGTGTCCCTGAGGGAGCTGGGGACAGCAGGACATGGAGCTCTGGCTGCATCCCGAAAGAGCTGAGAACAGGCAGCAGGAGGGGCTCCAGCTCCACCCCTGAGGATGGAGCTGCCAGAAAAGTCCTTTCCCTCAAACTGGGCGTTGGATCCTGAGTCTGCCCCTCCTCAGCCAGGGCGATGTGACAGCAGCCGGCAGGGCCAGGTGACAGCAGCCGGCAGGGCCAGGTGACAGCCCGGTGACACCTGGGCCGGGTGCTGGCTCCCATCCAGCCTTTAATCCACCTTTATTTCCTGAAACCTCAGCCCGGGCGCCTTTCCCTCTGCTCCGTGTGCCGGAGGCGATGGCTCGGGCGTTCCTCGTGTCCGGGAAGGGACACGGGACCCGGACTCGGCGCTCCGTGCCGGGATCCTGTTTGCACAGCGATATCCCTGAGCCCTGCGCGGCCAAACCCGGGGCGGGTCCTACCCCGGCTCCTCCGAGCCCTTTTCCCTCCTCTCTCTCCACCTCTTTCCTCACTCCTGCCCCTTTTCCCCCTGCCCCGTGTTTTTTCCCCCCTCCTCCCCTCTTCATCCCCTCCCCTTTTCCCCCCCATCTCTTTTTCCCCTCTTTCCCTCTCCTTTCTCTCCCTCGTTTTTCTCCCCGCTCTTTTTCCCACCGCCGCCTCTTTTCCCCTCCCAACGCCTCTCTTTCCCCCCCACGCCTCAGATCAAAAACGAGGGCACCAAGAGCTGCCTGGACGTCGGGGAGAACAACCACGGTGGGAAACCTCTCATCATGTACCCCTGCCACGGGCTGGGGGGCAACCAGGTGCGCCCCCCCAAACCACCCCCATCATTTCCCCCTCTGCCCCCGCCGCGGTTTTCCCCCGGGGCTGAGCTCCCGGGGCGCGGCAGTGGCAGTGACGGCCCCGGTTGGGCTCTCCCCGCAGTACTTCGAGTACACGAGCCAGCGGGAGCTGCGCCACAACATCGGCAAGGAGCTGTGCCTGCGGGCGGGCGCGGGCGCGGCCGAGCTGGGCGAGTGCCAGTTCCGAGGGAAGCCCGGCCGCGTCCCTGCCAGCGAGGAGTGGGACCTGGCGCAGGTGAGGAGCCCCCTCTGGCCCGGGAGTGGCCCCCGGACACGGCGGCATCGCGCACCGGCGCTGCTCCTCCGGCGCTGCTCCTCCGGCGCTGTTTGCCCTCGGGCTCCGTGCTCGCCCCGCGGGGGCTCGTTGATGGCTCGGGTTGTCTCTGCAGAACCGGCTGATCAAGAGCTTGGCCTCGGGGATGTGTCTGACGGCCCGCGGGAAGCACCCGGCGCTGGCTCCCTGCGACCTCACGGACCCGCACCAGCTCTGGTCCTTCACCTAACGGGGAGCGCAGCCCCCGGCCGGCCCCGGCCACGCTCAGGAAACCAGGATCAAAAAAAACCCAAAAACTTCCTTGTTCGCTTTAATTTAAGAAGTGAAAGCCTTAAATATGCTGCATTTCGTGGTTGCCTTGAACTGAATCCCGAACCTTGGGGGGCCGGGCTGTGCCGGGGGCGGACCCCCAAACGCGGCGGTCGTGGCGGGGACGCTCCTGCCGAGGCTCCTCGGAAGCCGCTGCTCGTCCTCCCCGTCCCGCCTCAGCCGGAGACTCTTCAGTTCACATCGGGCATTAAAAACGAGGGCGCGCCTCCCCAGATGAGGGATCCGGGCGGGAAAATCCGGCGAGGAGGAGGATGGTGACCGTGGGGCTCCTCCCGGCGAGGGCGATCGTGGCTTGCGGTGGCCCCTGGCGGGCAACGGGAGGAGTTGGGATCTGCGCCTTAGGAATCACGTTGGATTCGGAGGGGGGAGGAAGTTAAACATTTGTTTTTACTATTATTGTTATTAAATGATGAGGATTCCAGGGTGCGATTTTGCCTGTGCTAAGAAGGAGGATTTTTCCCTGAGTGGCATCACAGAATCCTTCTGAAGAGGATCTCGGGTGCCACATCTCCTCTGTTGCAGATTTTTTGTCTGTCCCAACTCCTGTAGCTGCCACTTTTGTTGCCATTTCATTGACACTTGGGGGGGGAAATCCTCCTGGACATGACAGGAGAGGGGAGAGCCTGTCCTAGACACACAACCTCAAATAAAGAGATGATTTATTTTACACAAATCCTGTCTGCAGCCCTTCTGAGCTCCCCACACTCTTCTCACGTTGTATCTCCCCTCTTCTTGTTCTAGAAACTCCCTATTGAGCTCCAAAGGAGTTTACAGCTGTTTGTGCCACAACGGGGGGATCAGCGGTGGATTGGGGGGTCCCTGGGTGGGGTGGAGATCCAGTGCTGGGAGGGACCCACAGGGATCATCATCATCCCGCACAGGACAACCCCAAAAGTCCACTGATAACAAAATCCCAATGTTTGAGTTCGTTGTCAAAAAGGGCCCAGACCTCGCGGATGGTGGAGTAACCAGAGGTGGAAAGGACCCGCAGGGATGATGAAGGTCACCTGTTGGTTTTGGGACAATCCCAAAGATCCCCAAAATCCAAAAGTGTTGCCCAAGTGCTCCCGGATGTCCCCACTCATGGAATGAATCATGGACACCCTGAGTTGGAAGGGACGCACTGGGAACGGGAATTGTGGAACACCTGGAGTTGAACAGGACACCAGCCGTGTGTCCAGCTCTTGGCCCTGCTTAGGACAACCCCAACCATCTCATAAATCCACAAACGCCACCTCTGTAGCTCCAAAGGAGTTTACAGCTGTTTGTGCCACAACGGGGGGATCAGCTGTGGATTGGGGGGTCCCTGGGTGGGGCGGGGCCGTGGCTGCTGTCCCTCCCCGCCTGCCCTTGGTGCTGATCCAACAAACACGGGATGATTGGGACGTTGTGTTCTGGGAAATCTCGTGTTTCCCCTGCAGATAAGGGCAGAACTGCAGCAGGTGCTTTTTCCTGCCTTCATTGGGGTTGGCCTGGGTGACCCCACGAGCCCCGGGATCCCAAAGGCCGGGTGCCAGTGCCCGCGCCTCGAGGGCCAAGGTTCCCCCCAAACAGCCCCAGGTTGGAGTTCAAGGGGTAAAAAATGACACGGTTTTGGCCTGGGGTTTATTCCAAAGCGGAAAGGTTTATTTCAAACCCCATGGCTGCTGCGTTTAGCCCCAAACCCCGGCCCCGGGGAGGCCGAGCCCCAGCCCTGCCCCAGCGCCGGCCGTGCCGGGGGCCTGGCCAGGGGGCGAAGGTCGTGCCCTGCTGCTGCCTCCATTTCCCCGCCCCAGCGCCCCCGCGGCTCCGCTCGGCTGTTGGATCAACCCCGGGGAGCCACCCCACAAACCGAGGCCACGGAGAGCTGCGGCCGAGGCCTCCTGGGGCCGAGCCCGGGACAAACCCGCGACAGCGCTCGGGGACACGGCGACAGGAGTTGGCAGAGCAGGGCAGCGTCTCCCCGGGCCCCGGAGCCCAGGGACGCTCGGGCTGTTCCCGGGGCGCCTCGGGGCCGCGTGTGCTTTGGCACCGGGGCCAAGGCCGCCCGCCGGGGCCGCGGCAGCTGCTTCCCTTCCCGCGCCTCCTCCCGCGGCCCCGTTAAAGCGCCCGCGGGGCAGCGCCTCGGCCCCACCGCGGACACCGCGCTCCACGATGATGCTGCAGCTCGTGCTCCTCGCCGCCCTCGCCCTGTGCGGTGAGTCCCGCCCGGAGCCTTCGGGCCCGGCACCTCCCGAGGCGCCCCTCGCCCCAAACCCCCGGCGGGGCCTGACGCCGTCCCCGTGTCCCCAGGGCGCTGCTCCCAGCTGGATGTCGACGACATGCAGCGGGTGGTCGGCGGCACCGAGGCGCGCTCGCACGCCTGGCCCTACCAGGTGGGTCCCGCCGCCGTCCCGCGGCCGAGGCCGGGGCTCTGCCGCCGCCCGCCCCCCGCGCTCAGCCCCGGCCCGGCTCTCGCCCCCTCCCCAGATCTCCCTCCAGTATTACTCCGGCGGCGGCTGGTACCACACCTGCGGGGGCTCCCTCATCCACAGGAACTGGGTGATGACCGCCGCCCACTGCGTCAACAAGTGAGCGACTCGGCCAGCGGCCCCTCCTTCCTCTCGCCAAAGCTCCTGGGCCCCCCAAACCCTTTCCCAGCAGAAATCCCGCCCGCCCCAACCCGCGGAGCAGCCGCCCTCGCGGGGCTTTGGGGCTCCGCGGGCCAAAAGCTCCGCGGGGCTCGGCCGGGAGCATCTTCTCCCCGCCCTGAGCCCCCGGCCCGGCCCGGCCCACGCTTGCAATGAGCGCAGCTCGGGGCTCACGGGGCTGTTGGCACCTCGCCCGCAGTAACATGCAGTACCGTGTGGTGGCCGGCGAGCACAACCTCAACACCAACGACGGCAGCGAGCAGATCTTCAGCGTCAGCAAGATCATCGTCCACCCCCGCTGGAACAGCAACAACGTGGCCGGC
The DNA here is from genome assembly GCA_008694505.1 of Cyanoderma ruficeps. Classification (NCBI taxonomy): domain Eukaryota; kingdom Metazoa; phylum Chordata; class Aves; order Passeriformes; family Timaliidae; genus Cyanoderma; species Cyanoderma ruficeps. Next base: position 161,522 of record VZDJ01000252.1, on the reverse strand, counting down.
GGGTAACGCCCGCGGGACGGGGGCACCTGGGGGGAGCCCGGACGGGCTTTGGGGGGCGGGGGGGTCCCTGTGACATCCTCTCCCTCCCCGCGGCAGCTACGACATCGCCCTGTTCCGCCTGAGCGGCTCCGCCACCCTGAACAACGCCGTGCAGCTGGCCGTGCTGCCCCGGGAGGGCACCATCCTGCCCAACAACTACCCCTGCTACATCACGGGCTGGGGCCGCACCCGCAGTGAGTGACGGGCTCCCCCCGCCCCAAATTGCCCCCGACCGACGCCGCACCGGGCGGCGCCGGCAGCCGCGGCAGCTCCCGGAGCCCCGGGCGGCCCCGGCACGCTTCGCTCGGGCCTTTGCTGGGGCCGCGCAGGTGCCCGGCGCCGGGCGGGGCCGTGCCCGGCTTTGGGGGCACGGGCGGGCCCGGAGGGGCTCGGCCCGGGCCGCGGGCTCTGCTCGGGCCGGGCCCTGGCGGCGTCCGGCGGCTCCGGGCGGGCGCTGACCGGCGCCCGGTCCGTGCAGGCAACGGGCAGCTGTCCAGCGTCCTGCTGCAGGCCTACCTGCCCGTCGTGGACTACCAGACCTGCTCCAGCTCCTCCTACTGGGGCTCCACCGTCAAGAACACCATGGTGTGCGCCGGCGGCGACGGCGTGCGCTCCGGCTGCCAGGTGCGGCCGCGGCCCCGCCGCCGCCCCCCGCCCGCCCGCCCGCCCGGCCCCCCCGGCGCCCCCCGCAGCCCCGGCTCACGCCGCTCCTCGCTCCGCAGGGCGATTCCGGCGGTCCCCTGCACTGCGCCGTCAACGGGCAGTACCAGGTGCACGGCGTCACCAGCTTCGTGTCCAGCCAGGGCTGCAACGTCCTCCGCAAGCCCACCGTGTTCACCCGCGTCTCCGCCTACGTCTCCTGGATCAACAGCGTAAGGCGGCCGCCCCGGGCCGGCCTCGGCCCCGGCGCTCCCGGGCCACCGCTGCGCCCGCCCCGGCCCCCCGCGCCTCAGCCCGGCCCTTCCTCCCTTCCAGGTCATCGCCCAGAACTGAGCGCAGCGGCACCGGCGCTCGCTGCCCCTCGCCCGTGGACATCCCCTGACTCCCCCCCGCCGCGCTCCGGGCTCCTCGCCCCCGAGCCGCGCTCAATAAAATCTCTCCTCCCGTCTCTGTGCCTCCGTGCTGCCTCGCCCCGCGCCCGCCCAGCCTTCCTCCTCCGCCCCGACACTCTCCTCCCCTCCCAGCTCCCGCACCAGCCCTTCGCTGCCTCCTCATCTTCCTCCTCACTCCTCGCGGAGGAGGCCCGGCCAGCAGCAGCCGGCTCCGTGCCGTCGGGGCGGCCCCGACCTCTGCGGGATGCTGGAAAACGGGGAAATGCTGCAAATCCCTTCCCGGGCAGCCGGTGGCTGTGCCTGGCGCTGCTGAAGCCACTCGAGGGCTGTGCCCAGCTCTGCCCTTCCCATCGAGGCAAACGCGGAGGGGCCGGGCCGTGTCCAGAGAAGGGAACAGAGCGGGGCAAGGGGCTGGAGCAGTCGAGGGAGCCGGGGAAGGGGCCCAGCCTGGAGAAAAGGAGCCTCAGGGGGACCTCGTGGCTCTGCACAACTCCTGGACAGGAGGGGACAGCCAGGGGGGGTCGGGCTCTGCTCCCGGGGAACAGGGACAGGAGTTGAGGGAGGGTCTCAGGCTGTGCCAGGGCAGGGGCAGGTGGGACAGCAGGAGGGATGTTCCCGTGGGAAGGGGGGTTGGCCATGGCAGGGGCTGCCCAGGGAGCTGCTGGAGTCCATGGAGGTGGCCAGGGAAGGGCTGGATGTGGCGCTCAGTGCTCTGGGCTGGGGACAGGGTGGGGATTGGGCACAGCTTGGACTCGATGCTCTGGGAGGGCTTTTCCTGCCTCAGGGATTCTGGAATTCTGTGCTGGGTGTGTCCAGGAACACAGCTGGTGCAGCAGCTCAGTTTGTGGTTGAGATGGAGGTTGAGCTCTGCGTGGTACAAGAGGCCGGGAACTGTGGGGAGACATTGTGGGGAGATATGGAGATCGTGCTGAGGGCAGTCCTGACTTTGATATGTTGTCGCCCTGTTAATTCCCCATGAGTGGGATCAGCCTTGCCCCCCCAGCTGGGAGTGTGATAAAGGGTGGGTTGGTTGGGAGCGGGGTCAGCTGGAGTCTGTTGGAGAGTGCCTGTGAGGAGGAAGGGACAGGAGTTTGGGCACAGGATAAATGAGCTGTCGGAGTCCAGGGCATCCCCCTGGGCACCCTGGATGGTCACAGACCTTGGCAGAGGGGTCTGGGACCCGAGAAAGAGGGTTTGAGACCTGGACAGGGGGGTCTGTCCAGGGGGGTTGCCTGGCACAGAGCCCAGGGTGACGCAGGCTTTGACTTCAGTCCGTGAGAAAAACTTCCAACACAGAGAAAAATGACAAGTCACAAAGGTGTGACAGACAGTGGTGTAGTTGATCACCGGGTGGAAAATTTTGTAGTTTTGGGTTCTCAGAATGGGGAACAAGATGGAGGATTTAGGGGGGTACCCTGGGCTCTTCTTGTTCCCCCTTGGCATCCATCTCCTGCAGCGACGGGGCACAAAGTAGTTTAAGGAGATTGGGTCAGAGTAGAGGTGACCCCTTTAGTACAGGTCACAGGGTAACAGGCATCGGCACAGAATTGTAATTAAGACACACGTAATTATCTGTATGAGAGGTACCGACCTCCCATCACGGGGGAGTCGTCCTGTGTCCGAGCTGCCGTGAACATCTCGGCCGAGCACAGAGAAAAACTTGTAAGATAAGAATTAATAAACACGCGAGAAACCAAGAAACAGCAAGACCTTGAAGACTCCGTTTCATTCTGGCGTCTGGCTCAAAGCCTGCAGAGGGCAGAGGGCAAAAAAAGACCCACTGGAGCCACCACCAGAACCACCACCTGACTCTCGGGTGAGAGAAACCAAACCCGAGAATTGGCGTCCCTGGGTGGGCTCGAAAAGCTCTTTTCCAGTGAAGATCTGCGTGTCCTTTCTCGAGCAAGGCTCCCAAATTCACTCCCAAAGTCTGTTCAGTGTCATTGATGAGGTCAAATCGTCAAGTCAAAGTGACTTGTATCTAATTTTTTGGGGCAGAAAACATCTGGATTTGTTGATGAACACGTCCCCTCTAGTTAAAGTCAAGGTGTGGCCAAGACCCAGCTTTATCTAGAGTGATATCCTTTAATAAATTTTTAAAACAAAACTCTTAACAACAATAATTACAAAATGCTTAAACAATTAAAAAACATAAAGAATAATCCTGAAGAGACACGTGTCTTTTGGATAAATAAAAATGAAATGTCAAAGCACATGAGAAGTCAGTTATAGATATAGAAAATTAATAAATCCACAGTACTTATTACTTAAAACTTATCATCTTAACTTACTTACTTATTATCTTAAAACTTATTGTCTTAAACTTTATAAATCTTAATCTTAAATTCAACTTATACTTAACAAATAAATTAACTTATACTTAAACCTAAAACAAACCACATAGAAATCACTTCTAATATCAACAAAATACCAAAACACAGCCCAGCTTGGATCCAAACACATCAATACTGGAATCAAAAATCCATTTCCATTTCATAACAATAGGTCTTCTCCCCATGCTATGATGGGCTTGTGCATAACGAGGGAACAGATGATTGCTGTTTTTCTTTCAGGTCTTTTGCTTGTGATCATGAACCTGTTTTGCATACATTCAATGGTATCTCTGCTCCTGAATCCAGAAAACCTGTAACTTCGATTGATTTATTATTATAAATCCAACTATGAGTTAGCTGTTGCTGAACCTTTTGCCTGAATGCAGCCCCTCCTAACCCCAGGGTGTCTCAGGGGCAGGGACAGAGAGGAGTGAGCTGGAACAGCAGAGGGAAGAGCAGAAGAGCTGAGGCACTGAGTCCACAGAGTCGCTGCTGGAATAAATGGACAAACCCCGAGAGCTGTGTGGAGCTGCCTTTAAAAACCCATCGAGAAAAGCCATGAGAGGCTTCTGAATAACAAGGTGCTGATGCGTGGAGCCCCCTGAAGTCTTTAAAGAAGCATTCTGAGCGCAGTGTCCGTCTCGACTTCCACAGGGACCTGCTGACCCTTTGCTGACCCTTTGCTGACCCTTTGCTGACCGTTTGGAGCAGGGGCACAGCCACCGGGGGGAACAGGAGGAGCCGAAGATTTGGGAGGAAGAGCAAAACTTGCACTCTTGGACTGTGAGGGGATAAATCCGAGGGGTTCCCTCGCTGGGCTCCTCCTCAGTGACACCAGCTCGGGCTGTGCCCTGTCACTGCCCCGGGAATCGATGGCTTTGAGAACGGACAGCTGAGAGTGCCCTGGGGAACCAGGGCTGGAACCACGGAGGAAACAAGGCCTGACTGTGGGAGAGGGTGCGGGGGAGTCAGTGGGGCTCCTGGATCACGGGAGCCACTGCTGTGAAGGGGCCCCAGCCCCTGCAGTGAAAGTCTCTAGAGGGCGAGGGTGACAGCCAGAGAACCCGGGCAATGGTCGGACTGGGAAGTTTATTAACGAGGGCACCAGGCCTGGAACCATGGCTGGTCAAGGGAGGGATTGTGACAATGTCCTGATGTTGACCTGACCCTCCCCTGGATCAGCTGGAGATTTCCCTCCCCTCCTGTCCCCTCAGCACAATCTCCATGTCTCCCCACAATGTCTCCCCACAGTCCACAGCCTCTTGTACCACGCAGAGCTCAACCTCCATCTCAACCACAAACTGAGCTGCTGCACCAGCTGTGTTCCTTGACACACCCAGCACAGAATTCCAGAATCCCTGAGGCAGGAAAAGCCCTCCCAGAGCATCGAGTCCAAGCTGTGCCCAATCCCCACCCTGTCCCCAGCCCAGAGCACTGAGCGCCACATCCAGCCCTTCCCTGGCCACCTCCATGGACTCCAGCAGCTCCCTGGGCAGCCCCTGCCATGGCCAACCCCCCTTCCCACGGGAACATCCCTCCTGCTGTCCCACCTGCCCCTGCCCTGGCACAGCCTCAGACCCTCCCTCAACTCCTGTCCCTGTTCCCCGGGAGCAGAGCCCGACCCCCCCTGCCTGTCCCCTCCTGTCCAGGAGTTGTGCGGAGCCACAAGGTCCCCCCTGAGGCTCCTTTTCTCCAGGCTGGGCCCCTTCCCCGGCTCCCTCGGCTGCTCCACCCCCTTGCCCAGCTCTGTTCCCTTCTCTGGACACGGCCCGGCCCCTCCGCGTTTGCCTCGATGGGAAGGGCAGAGCTGGGCACAGCCCTCGAGTGGCTTCAGCAGCGCCAGGCAGAGGCACCGGCTGCCCGGGAAGGGATTTGCAGCATTTCCCCGTTCTCCAGCATCCCGCAGAGGTCGGGGCCGCCCCGACGGCACGGAGCCGGCTGCTGCTGGCCGGGCCTCCTCCGCGAGGAGTGAGGAGGAAGAGGAGGAGGCGGCGAAGGGCTGGTGCGGGAGCTGGGAGGGGAGGAGAGTGTCGGGGCGGAGGAGGAAGGCTGGGCGGGCGCGGGGCGAGGCAGCACGGAGGCACAGAGACGGGAGGAGAGATTTTATTGAGCGCGGCTCGGGGGCGAGGAGCCCGGAGCGCGGCGGGGGGGAGTCAGGGGATGTCCACGGGCGAGGGGCAGCGAGCGCCGGTGCCGCTGCGCTCAGTTCTGGGCGATGACCTGGAAGGGAGGAAGGGCCGGGCTGAGGCGCGGGGGGCCGGGGCGGGCGCAGCGGTGGCCCGGGAGCGCCGGGGCCGAGGCCGGCCCGGGGCGGCCGCCTTACGCTGTTGATCCAGGAGACGTAGGCGGAGACGCGGGTGAACACGGTGGGCTTGCGGAGGACGTTGCAGCCCTGGCTGGACACGAAGCTGGTGACGCCGTGCACCTGGTACTGCCCGTTGACGGCGCAGTGCAGGGGACCGCCGGAATCGCCCTGCGGAGCGAGGAGCGGCGTGAGCCGGGGCTGCGGGGGGCGCCGGGGGGGCGGGCGGGCGGGCGGGCGGGGGGCGGCGGCGGGGCCGCGGCCGCACCTGGCAGCCGGAGCGCACGCCGTCGCCGCCGGCGCACACCATGGTGTTCTTGACGGTGGAGCCCCAGTAGGAGGAGCTGGAGCAGGTCTGGTAGTCCACGACGGGCAGGTAGGCCTGCAGCAGGACGCTGGACAGCTGCCCGTTGCCTGCACGGACCGGGCGCCGGTCAGCGCCCGCCCGGAGCCGCCGGACGCCGCCAGGGCCCGGCCCGAGCAGAGCCCGCGGCCCGGGCCGAGCCCCTCCGGGCCCGCCCGTGCCCCCAAAGCCGGGCACGGCCCCGCCCGGCGCCGGGCACCTGCGCGGCCCCAGCAAAGGCCCGAGCGAAGCGTGCCGGGGCCGCCCAGGGCTCCGGGAGCTGCCGCGGCTGCCGGCGCCGCCCGGTGCGGCGTCGGTCGGGGCAATTTGGGGCGGGGGGAGCCCGTCACTCACTGCGGGTGCGGCCCCAGCCCGTGATGTAGCAGGGGTAGTTGTTGGGCAGGATGGTGCCCTCCCGGGGCAGCACGGCCAGCTGCACGGCGTTGTTCAGGGTGGCGGAGCCGCTCAGGCGGAACAGGGCGATGTCGTAGCTGCCGCGGGGAGGGAGAGGATGTCACAGGGACCCCCCCGCCCCCCAAAGCCCGTCCGGGCTCCCCCCAGGTGCCCCCGTCCCGCGGGCGTTACCCGCCGGCCACGTTGTTGCTGTTCCAGCGGGGGTGGACGATGATCTTGCTGACGCTGAAGATCTGCTCGCTGCCGTCGTTGGTGTTGAGGTTGTGCTCGCCGGCCACCACACGGTACTGCATGTTACTGCGGGCGAGGTGCCAACAGCCCCGTGAGCCCCGAGCTGCGCTCATTGCAAGCGTGGGCCGGGCCGGGCCGGGGGCTCAGGGCGGGGAGAAGATGCTCCCGGCCGAGCCCCGCGGAGCTTTTGGCCCGCGGAGCCCCAAAGCCCCGCGAGGGCGGCTGCTCCGCGGGTTGGGGCGGGCGGGATTTCTGCTGGGAAAGGGTTTGGGGGGCCCAGGAGCTTTGGCGAGAGGAAGGAGGGGCCGCTGGCCGAGTCGCTCACTTGTTGACGCAGTGGGCGGCGGTCATCACCCAGTTCCTGTGGATGAGGGAGCCCCCGCAGGTGTGGTACCAGCCGCCGCCGGAGTAATACTGGAGGGAGATCTGGGGAGGGGGCGAGAGCCGGGCCGGGGCTGAGCGCGGGGGGCGGGCGGCGGCAGAGCCCCGGCCTCGGCCGCGGGACGGCGGCGGGACCCACCTGGTAGGGCCAGGCGTGCGAGCGCGCCTCGGTGCCGCCGACCACCCGCTGCATGTCGTCGACATCCAGCTGGGAGCAGCGCCCTGGGGACACGGGGACGGCGTCAGGCCCCGCCGGGGGTTTGGGGCGAGGGGCGCCTCGGGAGGTGCCGGGCCCGAAGGCTCCGGGCGGGACTCACCGCACAGGGCGAGGGCGGCGAGGAGCACGAGCTGCAGCATCATCGTGGAGCGCGGTGTCCGCGGTGGGGCCGAGGCGCTGCCCCGCGGGCGCTTTAACGGGGCCGCGGGAGGAGGCGCGGGAAGGGAAGCAGCTGCCGCGGCCCCGGCGGGCGGCCTTGGCCCCGGTGCCAAAGCACACGCGGCCCCGAGGCGCCCCGGGAACAGCCCGAGCGTCCCTGGGCTCCGGGGCCCGGGGAGACGCTGCCCTGCTCTGCCAACTCCTGTCGCCGTGTCCCCGAGCGCTGTCGCGGGTTTGTCCCGGGCTCGGCCCCAGGAGGCCTCGGCCGCAGCTCTCCGTGGCCTCGGTTTGTGGGGTGGCTCCCCGGGGTTGATCCAACAGCCGAGCGGAGCCGCGGGGGCGCTGGGGCGGGGAAATGGAGGCAGCAGCAGGGCACGACCTTCGCCCCCTGGCCAGGCCCCCGGCACGGCCGGCGCTGGGGCAGGGCTGGGGCTCGGCCTCCCCGGGGCCGGGGTTTGGGGCTAAACGCAGCAGCCATGGGGTCTGAAATAAACCTTTCCGCTTTGGAATAAACCCCAGGCCAAAACCGTGTCATTTTTTACCCCTTGAACTCCAACCTGGGGCTGTTTGGGGGGAACCTTGGCCCTCGAGGCGCGGGCACTGGCACCCGGCCTTTGGGATCCCGGGGCTCGTGGGGTCACCCAGGCCAACCCCAATGAAGGCAGGAAAAAGCACCTGCTGCAGTTCTGCCCTTATCTGCAGGGGAAACACGAGATTTCCCAGAACACAACGTCCCAATCATCCCGTGTTTGTTGGATCAGCACCAAGGGCAGGCGGGGAGGGACAGCAGCCACGGCCCCGCCCCACCCAGGGACCCCCCAATCCACAGCTGATCCCCCCGTTGTGGCACAAACAGCTGTAAACTCCTTTGGAGCTACAGAGGTGGCGTTTGTGGATTTATGAGATGTTTGGGGTTGTCCTAAGCAGGGCCAAGAGCAGGACACACGGCTGGTGTCCTGTTCAACTCCAGGTGTTCCACAATTCCCGTTCCCAGTGCGTCCCTTCCAACTCAGGGTGTCCATGATTCATTCCATGAGTGGGGACATCCGGGAGCACTTGGGCAACACTTTTGGATTTTGGGGATCTTTGGGATTGTCCCAAAACCAACAGGTGACCTTCATCATCCCTGTGGGTCCTTTCCACCTCTGGTTACTCCACCATCCGCGAGGTCTGGGACATTTTTGACAATGATCTTGAACATTGGGATTTTGTTATCAGTGGACTTTTGGGATTGCCCTGTGCGGGATGATGATGATCCTCGTGGGTCCCTCCCATCACTGGATCCCCCACAGCTCCCCAGCCCTGTGGCCCTGCCCTGTTTCGGGTGCCAGGGGGAGCCTTTTGGGGGTTCTGGGGGTTCCGGGGCGCGCAGCGGATGCCGCCCGGCCTCGCCTCCCACTTCCTTGAGCAGAACCCTCCAACGGCAGCTGCGGGGCCACGGGCGGGGCCGGGGCCATGGCCGAGGGCAGGAGCGGCGGCGCCGGGCTCTTCGCCAGGCACGTCCAGAAGCACTTCAGCCGCGCCCAGGAGAAGGTATGGAGGTGCCACCCGCCCCCAAATCCCAGCTGTGGCCCGGTTTGTCCTTCTTTCCCACCGCTCTGCTCCTGGCGTGGCCCAAACGGAGCGGCTTTGGGGGCTCAGAGGTTGGGAATTTGGGGGTTTGTGGCTCAACATCGTCGTTGCTCCAAGGCTTTGGAGGATGGCATCTCCCAAAGCTCCCCGAGATACTTTGGCTTCTCTAATGGTGGGGGGGTTTCCACCCAAAACGCCCTGCAGAGGTTCTGGGGGGGCTGTGGGGTGGTGGCACGGGGTCCCTGGGCTGGCTGGGGCTGAGGGGTCCCCAGCAGGGCCGGGCTGGGCTGGTGGTCCCAGGAATGTCGGTGAGATCGGCAGCGGCCCCACAGGAAGAGAGGGGGAAGGGCTGCGGAAGCGGCGGGAGCGGGGCAATCCTCGGCTGCTCTGGGGTCACTTTGGGGGAGCTTCTTTCCTCCCCTCGCCCCAAAAACATGCCCCGACTCCCCTTTTAGGGGTGACACAAAGACCCCCCAACAAACCCTCACCCTCCCGGGTTTCCTGGCCGGGGCTTGGTGCTAAATTTGGCTTTCTCACGGCTCAATCATCCCGGGCCAGGCTGCGGCTGCTTCCTGCTCACGGCAAATCTCCCTCCCAGCCGGTCGCAGCCTCTTCCCAGGGGACCCAACCTCTTCCTGGACATCCCAAATCTCCCTCTGACCCAGCCAAAAGCTCTTCCTGGACGCTCCAAAGCTCCCCACTGCCATCGCTCCCAGCCCTGGCCTCTTCCTGTGGCGGTCAAGCTGTTTGTGGACACCCCAAAAGTCCCTCCTGCCCCGCCCCAGCCTCTTCCTGGGGGGCTCAGTCTCTTCCTGGGGGGCTCAGCCTCTTCCTGGACACCTTGAACTCCCCCTATCTGGCCTCAGTCATTTCCCAGAGGGTCACCCTCTTTCTGAGCACCCCAAAACTCCTTCATGCCTGGCCCCAGACTCTTCCCAGGGGAGCTCAATCTCTTCCTGGACACCCCAAAACTGCCCCTGTCCTGACTCAGCCTCTTCCCAGGAGGCTCAGCCTGGACACCCCAAACCTCCCCCAGCCGGCCCAGCCTCTCTCCTTCAGCCTCAGACCCTCCTCATCCTCCTCACGGAGTCCCCAGTGCCCCACAGTCGGGGTCTGGGGAGTTTTGGGGTGCACAGGGCTGCACCCACTGGGTTTAGGGTGGGTTGGCACCCAAAAATTCGCTGTTTTCCCAAAAACAATAAAAGCACTGGGGGACGCAGCGAGATTTGGCATTTCCGCACAAATTCCGCCCTGCCGGACCCTCGGCAGCCCCTCGGAGGGTTTTGGGGGGCCCGGGGGGCACAGCCCGGTGACCTCGGGGTGGGGGGTGTGCGGGCGGGGGGCTCTTCCCCTCTCTCTCTCCATCGCAGGTTTTACAAAAACTGGGCAAAACTGTGGAGACCAAAGACGAGCAGTTCGAGCAGAGCGCCTACAACTTCCAGCTGCAGCAGGTGACGGGGGGACCCCGGGGACAGCGGGGACACGGGGGACACCCCGAGCCACCCCCGGGGATCCCTGTGTCCCCCCCCGGCCCCGCGGACAGCCCTGAGCCCCCCTCGCCGCCGTGTTTTGCAGAACGAGGGTCACAAACTCTACAAGGACCTCAAGGGGTTCGTGGCAGCCGTGAGAGGTGTGGGACCGACCCAGGAAATCCTGGGGACAGGGCGGGGCTCGGGGCGGAGCCGGGAGGATAAATGAGGAATGGCGGGGGAAATAAATCGCGCTTGTGATAAATAGATTGTCAATAAAAAATAAACCCCGGTATTAAATCAAAAGAAAGAGTAAATTAAAATAAATATTGAGAATAAATAAGTAATAACAAGTGTTATCTGTTTTCTTGTTATTATTCATTTGTAGCTTACAAATGGATAATAAAGAGAAAATAGATAATAAAAATACTATACGTGGGGTAATAGATAATATATATAAGATATATATGAGAGATTATATAGATATGAGATATATATGAGATTATAATATAATATATATATGAGATTATAATATATATGAGATTATAATATATATGAGATATATATTATATATCTTACATATATGACATATGCAATATATATTTTTATACCTCGTTACGTATTAAAAACACACGGGAGGGTAAAGATAAAAAATACTGAAGGGATAATGAAGATATAAAAATAATAGACATAAAAATTAAAGCTATATTAAAGATAAAATAATAATAAAACGACGGTATGTGGGAGAATAGGTAATAAATATATATGGGATATATATTATATATGGGGGATTAAAAAGAAAAATAGATAATACATATATTATCTGTCAGATATAGAGATAGAGATAGAG
>VZDJ01000252.1:90030-101477 GCA_008694505.1 Cyanoderma ruficeps | reverse complement strand
CCCCCAGACCTGTGTCCACTCCCCCAGACCTGTGTCCGATATTCAACGTCTTCCACACACTCCAAACTGGGAGCACTGGGGACATCCCCGTTCCCAGTCCCAGTCCCCGCCCCGACCGCCTGCCATCAGCACTTTGGCCATTGGTTTGTCCCTTTGGCCACCCCTTTGTCCCTGTGCCCGTGCCTGTCCCTGTGCCCACCCGTGCCTGTGTGTGTCCTCCCGTTCCCTCCTCGTCACACGCCACCCGAGCGTGTTGATGTCACCTCGCCGACCTGTGACACACGTGGTGACAGACCCTCCCCCGCCTCCCCCGAGTGTCACACACCCACCCAAAATCAGTGATTTCCATTTTTCTGGGGTTTTTCTCTTTTTCCCGTGTTCCTGAGGTGATGTCACGGGTCACCAGGGGTGACCCTGAATTTGTGTCGCCCCCACGCTGGTTTTGCGGGTCCCCCGCCTCATGAGGGGCTTCTGGGGGTGATCCCCCGCCTTGGGGACGTCCCGTGGGTGCGTTCTGGGGACATCACCCCCGGGTTTGGGGGCTGTGAACCCCAAAACAGAGGCAGCGCCCCTTCCCCACCTCCCCCTGCCCTGAGCCCGGGGGCTTCCAGCGCCCCCGGGGAGCGATGGGAGGGGGCGGTTTGGGGGGGACACCGGGGCGCCCGCTGGGGCCGCGGCAGACTGATGCACTTGATGTAGTGGTGTGAAATAAACAGTATTTTTCTTTTTTCTTTTCCTTTCCCCTTTTTTCAAGATTTGTGGGGGGTGGGGGGGTCCTTCCTCCTCCTCGCCCCCCCCCCGTCTGAGGCCGGCGCCGCTCAGCGCACGCCGCAGGCGGGAGCAGGACTCGAACCCGCGGCCCCGCGGGAGGCGCCGCACGGAACCTAGCGCCTCCCGCCGCCGCGGCCCCGCCTCCCAGCCAATCCCCGAGCGGCCTGCCCGGCGCGAAGCTCTCTATTGGTTGCTATGGGCGCCCGTCACGCGGAGAGACGCGGTCTCATTGGCTGAGCGCGGCAGGGGGGGCGGGGCCACCCTCCGAGCAGCGGGGGCTGGGCCGCCGCCTCCATCTTGGCGGAGCGGCGCGTTTGGGGGTCCCGGCCCGGAGCGGGGGGGGCGGACCCGGACTGGGGCGGGCGGGCTCAGATCGGGGGGACCCAGCCCGAATTGGGGGTCCGGCCTGGACTGGGGGGTCCCAGCTCGGAGTGGGGGGTCCCGGCCAGGATTGGGGCGTTCCAACGCGGGGCGCGGGGTCCCAGCCGGAGGCAGCGCCCGGGGTGCTGGAGGATTTTGGGGGTGCAGCCCTTGGGGTCAGTCCGTAGGACTCGGGGCCCCCCGGGGGTGTCCCGGGGGTTTGGGGGTTCGGGGGACCCTCGGGGTGCTGCCTTTGAGGCGCTCCAAGGGCGGGGGTGCCGCCTCGGGGGTGTCGCGGGGTTTTGGCGTTCGCTCCCCCGTGGTCGCGGGTTTTGGGGGTCCCCAAATTAGTCACCGCGGGAGAGGGTCCTCAAGAGGTTTTGGGGGCTTTGGTACCCCCAGAAAACGGGGAGGTGTTGGGGTGCCCCCAGGAGCCTCTGGGCTGGGGGTCACCCTGAGGAACCCCATTTTTGGGGTGACACTGAAGACCCTGTTTTGGGGTGACCCCGAGGCCCATCCGCTTGGGCTGTGACCCCAGGGCCCCCTCACACTTGAGGTTCCCCAAAGCCCCCCGGTTTTGGGGGGGGCCCCCTGCAAGCCCCTTTTTGGGGTGGCCTCAAGGACCCCGGTGTTTGGGGGAACCCCAACCTCCCACTTTCGGCTTGTCCCCGAGACACCCCCATTTTCGAGTAACCCCTGACCCCCCCCTCCCCATTTCTGGGGCGTCCCCAAGGCCGCCCGTTTTTGAAGTGACCACGACAACCCCCCTTTTTCTTGGGGGTGACCCTGACGACCCTCCCCCGTTTTTTGGGGGTGACCCGGAGCCCGTTTTTGGGGTGCCATGGCGTGGGCGCTGAAGCTGCCGCTGGCGGACGAGGTGATCGAGTCGGGGCTGGTGCAGGATTTCGACGCCAGCCTCTCGGGGATCGGGCAGGAGCTCGGCGCCGGCGCCTACAGCATGAGGTACCGGGGACCCCAAAACTGCCAGGGCACCCCGAAACGCCCCAGGGAAGGCAGGGGCCCTGTGGGGAGTGGGGAGCCCCAAAATGAGCCGGAGGATGAAGGCGCCGGGCAGCACCTCGGTACCTGCAGCAGCAGGGGAACCCAGGATGTCCAGAGGCACCCCAGAATCTCCATGGGTCCCCAAAAATCCCCAAGGGGAATCCCAGAATCAACATGGGTCCCTAAAAATCCCCAAGGGAAACTCCAGAATCTCCATGGGTCCCNCCGTTTTTTGGGGGTGACCCGGAGCCCGTTTTTGGGGTGCCATGGCGTGGGCGCTGAAGCTGCCGCTGGCGGACGAGGTGATCGAGTCGGGGCTGGTGCAGGATTTCGACGCCAGCCTCTCGGGGATCGGGCAGGAGCTCGGCGCCGGCGCCTACAGCATGAGGTACCGGGGACCCCAAAACTGCCAGGGCACCCCGAAACGCCCCAGGGAAGGCAGGGGCCCTGTGGGGAGTGGGGAGCCCCAAAATGAGCCGGAGAATGAAGGCGCCGGGCAGCACCTCGGTACCTGCAGCAGCAGGGGAACCCAGGATGTCCAGAGGCACCCCAAAATCTCCATGGGTCCCCAAAATCTCCAGAGGTCCCCAAAAATCCCCAAGGGAAATCCCAAAATCTCCATGGGTCCCCAAAATCTGCAGAGGTCCTCAAAATCCCCAAGGGGAACCCCAAAGTCTCCATGGGTTCCCCAGATCTCCAGAGGTTTCCAGAATCCCCAAGGGGAACCCCAAAATCTCCATGCGTCCCCAGAATCCGTAAGGGAAACCCCAAAATCTCCATGGGTCCCCAAAATCTCCAGAGGTCCTCAAAATCCCCAAGGGAAACCCCAGAATCTCCATAGGTCCCCCAGATCTCCAGAGGTCCCCAGAATCCCCAAGGGGAACCCCAGAATCTCCATGGGTCCCCAAAAATCCTCAAGGGAAACTCCAAAATTTCCATGGGTCCCCAAAATCCCCAAGGGGAACCCCAAAGTCTCTATGGGTCCCCAGAATCCGTAAGGGAAACCCCAGAATGTCCATGGGTCCCCAAAATCTCCATGGGTCCCCAAAATCCCCAAGGGACAGATTGGGAGGGAAATGGGGGCGTTGGGGTGGAGTTGGGGTTGGAGCTGGGATGGAATTGGGATGGAGTTGGGAAGGAGTTGGGAAGGAGTTGGGAAGGAGTAGGGGGAGAGTTACAGTTGGAATTGTGGCTGAAGTAATGCACAGGGCTGCCTTTGGAGCCGGGATGGATTTGGGATGGATTCGGGATGGATTTGGGATGCCATAGAGATGGATTCGGGATGGATTCGGGATGCAGTAGGGATGGATTTGGGATGGATTCGGGATGGATTTGGGATGCAGTAGGGATGGATTTGGGATGGATTCGGGATGGATTTGGGATGGATTCGGGATGGATTTGGGATGGAGCTGGGATGGATTTGGGATGGAGCTGGGATGGATTCAGGATGCTATAGGGATGGATTCGGGATGGAGCTGGGATGGATTTGGGATGCAGTAGGGATGGATTCGGGATGGATTCGGGATGCCATCGGGATTGATTCAGCCTGCAGTTGGGAGCTGTGGTGGCAGTAGGGAAGGAGCAGGGGTGGAGTTAGGGTAGGAACTGTGGTTGTTGGAGTGGTTGCAGCCGGGATTAGGAATGCTCACAGGTGCACCCCAGGTGCTCACAGGTGCACCCCAGGCGCTCACAGGTACACCCCAGGTGCTCACAGGTGCACCCCAGGTGCTCACAGGTACACCCCAGGTGCTCACAGGTGCACCCCAGGTGCTCACAGGTGCACTCCAGGTGCTCACAGGTGCACCCCAGGTGCTCACAGGTGCACCCCAGGTGCTCACAGGTGTGTTCAGACGGCCACAGGTGTATTCCAGGTGAGCAGGTGGCACCTGAGGACAGATGTTGAGGGCGCACCTGGGCTCGGGCAGGTTTCTGTGGGTCTCTTCCCGCAGGTACCACGGCCCAGGTTGGATTGAGGGGCTCCCTGCCCCCCATCCCTGAGCTCACCTGTCTCAGGTGACTCCCTGTCTCCACAGCGACGTCCTGGCCCTGCCCATCTTCAAGCAGGAGGAGTCCAGCCTGCCCCCGGAGAACCAGGACAAGCTGCTGCCCTTCCAGTACGTGCTGTGCGCCGCCACCTCCCCGGCCGTCAAACTGCACGACGAGACCCTCACCTACCTCAACCAAGGTGAGGCCACACCTGGCCTGCGCAGGTACCCCCGGGAGCCAGCCCGGCAGGAAGGTTCTGTCTCTGGAAGTTGTCTTTTCCCGGCGGGAATTGCCGGTTTGTGCCTGTTGGGGAGTGGGAAGGGGCGGTGCCTTCACCTGGCTGTGCTCTGCCCAGGTGGAGCATGACTCACCTGGGGGGTTTCGCCAGGTTAAAGTGTGGGTGCAGGAGGTGGTAACAGGTGTGTGCAGGATGGGTACAGGTGTGTGTAAGGTGTATCTGTACAGGTGTGTGCGGGGTGTATCTGTACAGGTGTGTGTAAGGTGTATCTGTACAGGTGTGTGCGGGGTGTATCTGTACAGGTGTGTGTAGGGTGGGTACAGGTGTGTGTAAGGTGTATTTGTACAGGTGTGTGCAGGGTGGTTACAGGTGTGTCTCTACGGGTGTGTACAGGGTGGTTACAGGTGTGTGTAAGGTGTATCTGTACAGGTGTGTGCAGGGTGGTTACAGGTGTGTCTCTACGGGTGTGTACAGGGTGGTTACAGGTGTATGTAAGGTGTATCTGTACAGGTGTGTCTGTACAGGTGTGTGCAGGGTGATTACAGGTGTGTGTAAGGTGTACCTGTACAGGTGTGTCTCTACAGGTGTGCAGAGGATTACAGGTGCGTGTAAGGTGTGTGTGTACAGGTGTGTGCAGGGTGGTTACAGGTAAGGTGTACCTGTACAGGTCAGTGCTGGGCGGCTCTGCAGGATGGGAGTTACAAGTTCAGGCTGTACCTGCTGCTTTCAGGTACACCTGGAAGCTCTGGGTTGGTGGGACCCCAAATGAAAGAGGAGCTCAGGTGACAGGTACAGGTGACAGAAGACCCTCAGGTGCCCTCCTACCCCCAGGTCAGTCCTACGAGATCCGGATGCTGGACAACAGGAAGCTCGGGGAGCTGCCCGAGATCAACGGGAAGCTGGTGAAGGTGAGCGGAGAGCACAGGTACCCCTGGCCAGGTGTGCCCGTCCCGGCCAGGTGCAGCTGGCTGGGGGGGTGGGTGGTTCCCTTTGCGGCACAGGGGAGGGGCCGCACACCTGGCCAGGTGTGCCAGGGTGGCTCCAGGTGATGTTTCCCCGTTCCCCAGAGCATCTTCCGGGTGGTTTTCCACGACCGGCGGCTGCAGTACACGGAGCACCAGCAGCTGGAGGGCTGGAGGTGGAACAGACCTGGCGACAGGATCCTGGACATAGGTGAGTCTCACCTGGCTGGGGCAGGTGGGGGGTCCCAGGTGGGCCTCACCCGTTCCCCCCGCAGATATCCCGATGTCTGTGGGGATCATCGACCCCCGCGCGAACCCGACGCAGCTCAACACCGTGGAGTTCCTGTGGGACCCCGCCAAGAGGACCTCGGTCTTCATCCAGGTGAGGACAGGTGGGCTCTGTCCCACACCCACATGAGAGACAGGTGGGCCCTGTCCCACACCCCCGTGAGGGACAGGTGGGCTCTGTCCCAGATCCAGGTCAGGCACAGGTGGGCTCTGTCCCACACCCAGGTAAGGACAGGTGGGTTCTGTCCCACACCCAGGTCGGGCACAGGTGGGCTCTGCCTCACACCCAGGTAAGGACAGGTGGGCCCTGTCCCACACCCAGGTAAGGACAGGTGGGCCCTGTCCCACACCCAGGTAAGGACAGCTGGGCTCTGTCCCACACCCAGGTCGGGCACAGGTGGGCTCTGTCCCACACCCAGGTAAGGACAGGTGGGCCCTGTCCCACACCCAGATCAGGCACAGGTGGGCCCTGTCCCACACCCAGATCAGGCACAGGTGGGCCCTGTCCCACACCCAGGTCGGGCACAGGTGGGCCCTGCCCCTCAGCAGGTTCCCACGGGGCGCTCACCTGTCGGCAGGTGCACTGTATCAGCACGGAGTTCACGCTGCGCAAGCACGGCGGCGAGAAGGGCGTTCCCTTCCGCGTGCAGATCGACACCTTCAGGGAGAACGAGAGCGGCGAGTACACGGAGCACCTGCACTCGGCCAGCTGCCAGATCAAGGTGTTCAAGGTACCTGCAGGCCCCGCCCACCTGCACTCACCTGTCCCCAGTTGGTGCTGGGGGCTGCTGGTGCCTCTCAAACCTCCCACCTGTGGGAATGACGGCCCCGACCTGGTGGTGCAGGTGATGGGAGGGGCTGGGTCACACCTGCTGTGGTGACACCTCGGCGTACCTGTGACTCCATCCCACCTGTGACACCCCCAGAATCTCACCTTGGCTCCTCTTTCCTCACCTGTTCGCCTCAGGGGGTCAGTGGGGTTTGGGGTCCTGCTCTGCCCTCCCCTGGCCCACCTGGGCCCGATTCCTTCACCTGTGAGTGCAGGTACAGCCAAGGTTAAGGGGAATTCCCTCAGGGGGGAACACCTGGATACCTGTGGAGGTTCCACATCTGCGCTTCCCGCGGGATTTCGGAGAGATCCCCCTGATTTTGGGTAGAGGAGGGGCCCAGGTGTTCAGGGTGTGGCCAAACCTGTGACCTCGTGTGCAGGTGGGGTTTGTCCCCCCAAAATCCCATCCCCTGCCGGGGTGATGTAGATGTGGAAGACACAGCTCAGGTGTGCTCAGGTGGTTACGGGTGTCTGCAGGGAGGTTACGGGTGTACACAGGGGGTTGTGGGTGTGCACAGAGTGGGTACAGGTGTATTCAGGTGGTTACAGGTGTGCTCAGGTGGTTACAGGTGTACACAGGGGGTTACAGGTGTGCACAGAGTGGGTCCAGGTGTATTCAGATGGTTACAGGTGCATTCAGATGGTTACAGGTATTCTCAGGTGGTTACAGGTGTGCACAGGGGGTTACAGGTGTACACAGGGGGTTGTAGGTGTGCACAGAGTGGGTCCAGGTGTATTCAGGTGGTTACAGGTGTGCTCAGGTGGTTACAGGTGTGTTCACATTGTCACACCCCCATCCTGCTGAGGCCCTCGGGACAAGCTTTGCCCAAACTGCTCCTTTTCCCTCTTGTCAAGCGCTGAGAAGGCTGAGTCACCTGTGTCACCTGTGTCACCCGTGTCACCTGTGTCACCTGTGTCAGCTGTGTCACCCGTGTCACCTGTGTCACCTGTGTCACCTGTGTCAGCTGTGTCACCCGTGTCACCTGTGTCACCTGTGTCACCTGTGTCACCCGTGTCACCCGTGTCACCTGTGTCACCTGTGTCACCTGTGTCACCTGTG
Source organism: Cyanoderma ruficeps (assembly GCA_008694505.1). NCBI lineage: Eukaryota > Metazoa > Chordata > Aves > Passeriformes > Timaliidae > Cyanoderma > Cyanoderma ruficeps. The sequence continues at coordinate 93,981 of VZDJ01000252.1, read as the reverse complement.
TCACCCGTGTCACCTGTGTCACCTGTGTCACCTGTGTCACCTGTGTCACCCGTGTCACCTGTGCGTTTCCCACACACCTGTCCTGGCCTGTCCCTTTTCCAGCCCAAAGGAGCCGACCGGAAGCAGAAGACGGATCGGGAGAAGATGGAGAAGCGAACGCCCCACGAGAAGGAGAAGTACCAGCCCTCCTACGAGACCACCATCCTCACCGAGGTGAGCTCACCTGCCTCACCTGCCTCACCTGGCTGCCGGGGAGCCGGGCTGTGCTGCCAGAGCTGTGCTCCAGGTGCTCACACCTGCCAGGCAGAACTGGGGACAGACAAGGTGCTTTCGTACCTGAAAAAGGGATTTGGGGACACTCTTGACCTGAGCTGGGCAGGTGTGTGCTAGGCCAGGTGTGTGGGGTTGAAGGTGGGTGTGGTTCCAGGTGTGTGCAGATGTGTGTGTGCAGTGCAGGTGTGCGCAGCTGTGTACAGGTACAGCCCAGGTGTGTGCATGGCTCCAGGTGTGTGCAGGTGTGTGCAGGTGCAGTGTCCAAGTGTCTGCAGGCACAGCCCCAGGTGCGTGCAGGTGTGCGCAGCTGTGTGCAGGTGTGCACAGGTGCGTGCAGGTGTGTGCAGGTGCATGCAGGTGTGTGCAGGTGCGTGCAGGAGCAGCCCAGGTGTGCACAGGTGTGTGCAGGTGTGTGCAGGTGCGTGCAGGTGTGTGCAGGTGTGTGCAGGTGCGTGCAGGAGCAGCCCAGGTGTGTGCAGGTGAGTGCAGGTGTGTGCAGGAGCAGCCCAGGTGTGCACAGGTGTGTGCAGGTGTGTGCAGGAGCAGCCCAGGTGTGTGCAGGTGCGTGCAGGTGTGTGCAGGAGCAGCCCAGGTGTGCACAGGTGTGCGCAGGTGCGCGCAGGAGCAGCCCAGGCCCACCTGTGTCCCCGGTGTCCCCGCAGTGCTCGCCCTGGCCCGAGGTCACCTACGTCCCCAACGCGCCGTCCCCCGGCTTCAACAGCGCCCACAGCGGCTTCGCCATCGGGGACGGGTGAGCCCCACGGGAGCAGGGAGGGCGGGACACCTGGGACACCTGGGACACCTGGGACACCCCTGGGACACCTGGGACACCCCTGGGACACCCCTGGGACACCTGGGACACCCCTGGGACACCCCTGGGACACCTGGGACACCTGGGACACCCCTGGGACACCCCTGGGACACCTGGGACACCCCTGGGACACCCCAGTGACCACAGTGACACCTGTGACCCCAATGACACCCCAGTGCCATCCCACTGACCCCAGTGATCCCAGTGACCCCACTGACCCCAGTGACCCCAGTGACACCATTATCACCCCAGTGACACCATTATCACCCCAGTGCCATCCCAGTGACCCCAGTGCCATCCCAGTGATCCCAGTGCCGTCCAGTGACAGTGGCCCCAGTGTCCCACCGGGACAGTGACCCCAGTGTCCCAGTGCCAGGACCCCCAGTGCTGTCCCAGTGACCCCAGCATGCACTGGGGCAGGTATCCAAGTATGATCCCAGCATGACCCCAGTATGATCCCAGTACGATCCCAGTACGATCCCAGTACGATCCCAGTGTCCCCCGTATCCCGGTGACCCATGTCCCTCTGTCCCCAGCAGTGGGTCCCCGAGCCACCAGCCCGACCCCCCCGCACCCCTGGCTGACGTAAGTACCTGCCCAGGTACCTGCCCAGGTACCCCTGGGGGGCTCCCCAGGGAAACCCCTCGGGTCAAACACCTGGGGGGCCACAGCCCTCCTGTGCCCACCAGGGGGGGGTTCACACCTGTGCTGCCCCCCCCGAGCTCACCTGAGCTCACCTGTCCCTCAGTGGAAACCCTTCCACATCACCTGGAAACATTCCCAGGTCACCTCTGAGCTCATCGCCTCATCCCACCCGCCCGGGGGGTCATTCCTCACCTGTGCTGCCCCCCCCGAGCTCACCTGTGCCCCTGGCTGAGCGCAGACACTTGGCCTGGTCACCCAGGTCACCTGGCAGCACCTGTGTCCCCCCTGTCCCCCCAGACGCTGCTGCCCACCTGGACCCCGCAGGAGGCGCAGCAGTGGCTGCACCGCAACCGCTTCTCCACCTTCTCACGGCTCTTCAGGAACTTCTCAGGTGAGTCCCGCCCCTCACCTGGGCCGGGTCACCTCACCTGGGCCGGGTCACCTCAGCTGGGTGGGTCACTTCACCTGGGCTGGGTCACCTCACCTGGGCTGGGTCACCTCACCTGGGCCGGGTCAGCTCACCTGAGCTGGGTCACTTCACCTGGGCTGGGTCACCTCACCTGGCCTGGGTCACCTCACCTGGGCCAGGTCACCTCACCTGGGCTGGGTCACCTCACCTGAGCTGGGTCATCTCACCTGGGCCGGGTCACCTCCCCACACCTGGGCCAGGTCACCTCACCTGGGCTGGGTCACCTCACCTGAGCTGGGTCATCTCACCTGGGCTGGGTCACCTCCCCACACCTGAGCCAGGTCACATTCCCTCCCCCTGAGCCAGGTCACTGCCACCCCCTCACCTGGGCCAGGTGAGATTTCCCAAATCCCTGTTTTTATCACCCAATCTCTCATGTCTCACCTGGCCCCGCCTCCCCCAGCTCACCTGGCACAGGTAACACAAGAGGGGCTGTTTTGGGGGGAAAACGGCAATTTTGGGAACAGGAGGTGAAAATTACATCCGGGGACAAAGGAGCTGAAAAAGGGAAAAAAGCTGATTTTGGGGAAAAACGGCTGAAAATGCCAATTCTGGGGAAAACAGAGATGGAAAATCCCGAATTCAGGCAAAGATGGGCTGAAAAATGCTGATTTTAAGGAAAACGAAAGTGGAAAATGGTGATTTTGGGAGGAAACAAAAGGAAAGTCAGAAAAAGGAAAGGAAAATCAGAGAAATGCTGGTTTTGAGGAAAACGAAATTGAAAAATGGTGATTTTTGGAGGGAGCAAAAGGTGAAAAATGCTGATTTTGAGGAAAATTAAACTGAAAAATGGCGATTTTGGGAGGAAGCAAAAGGTGAAAAACGCTGGTTTTGAGGAAAATTAAACTGAAAAATGGCGATTTTGGGAGGAAGCAAAAGGTGGAAAATTAAACTGAAAATTGGTGATTTTGGGAGGAAGCAAAAGGTGAAAAACGCTGGTTTTTGAGGAAAACCGGGATGAAAAAACGCCAATTGTGGGCAAAATGAAGGTGAAAACCTGATTTTGGGGGAAGCAGAGGGGTGAAAAATGCTGATTTGGGGTAAAGCAGAGTTGGAAAACGGCAGTTTGGGGGAAAAACGCCAAGTTTGGGGGAAAATAAAGCCAAAAGTTGCTGATCTGGGGGAAAACAAAGCTGGAAAACGCCGGGTTTGAGAGAACCAAGGCGAAAACTGGGATGGAAAATGCAGAATTTGGGGAAAATCGGGCTGCAAATCGCTGATTCGGGGGAAATGAAGCTGAAAAAACGGCGATTTGGGGGGAAAAAAGGCAGGAAAGTGACGATTTTGGGGAAAACTGAGCTGGAAAACGGATTTGGAGAAAACAGGTGGAAAACGGTGGGTTTAGGAAAAATGAAGCTGAATAAACGCTGGTTTGGGGAAAAGGAAAACGGTGATTTGAGGGAAAGCAAAGCTGGGAAAGGCTGGTTTTGGGGAAAGGCAGGTGGAAAAATCCCAATTCTGGGGAGCAGAGGAGAGTTTGGGGTGAATTTGGGTAATTTGGGGTGAATTTAGGGTGAGGTTGGGTGATTTTGGGGTGATTTTGGGGTGAGTTGGGGTGAATTTGGGTAAGTTTGGGGTGAGTTTGGAGTGAGTTCGGGGTGAATTTGCGGTAAATTTAGAGTGAGTTTGGGGTGAGGTTGAGGTGAATTTTGGGGTGAATTTTGGGTGAGTTTGAGGTGAATTTTGGGTGTTTAGGGTGAGTTTGAGGTGAATTTTGGGGTGAATTTTGGGTGAGTTTGGGGTGAATTTTGGG
>VZDJ01000252.1:77978-88858 GCA_008694505.1 Cyanoderma ruficeps | reverse complement strand
GGGGGAGCAGGGATCACACCTGGGGGGGATTGGGGGTCAGGGATCACACCTGGGGGGGATTGGGGGTCAGGGATCACACCTGAGGGAGCAGGGATCACACCTGGGGTCACACCTGGGGGGCAGGGATCACACCTGGGGGGATTGGGGGTCTGGGATCATACCTGAGGGAGCAGGGATCACACCTGGGGTCACACCTGGGGGGCAGGGATCACACCTGGGGGGATTGGGGGTCTGGGATCATACCTGAGGGAGCAGGGATCACACCTGGGGTCACACCTGGGGGGCAGGGATCACACCTGGGGGGATTGGGGGTCTGGGATCATACCTGAGGGAGCAGGGATCACACCTGGGGTCACACCTGGGGGGCAGGGATCACACCTGGGGGGATTGGGGGTCTGGGATCATACCTGAGGGAGCAGGGATCACACCTGGGGTCACACCTGGGGGGCAGGGATCACACCTGGGGGGATTGGGGGTCTGGGATCATACCTGAGGGAGCAGGGATCACACCTGGGGTCACACCTGGGGGGCAGGGATCACACCTGGGGGGATTGGGGGTCTGGGATCATACCTGAGGGAGCAGGGATCACACCTGGGGTCACACCTGGGGGGCAGGGATCACACCTGGGGGGATTGGGGGTCTGGGATCACACCTGGGGGGCTCAGGAAGCAGGGGTGTGCTGGCAGCCGTTTCCAGCAGCGCACCTGCCCACAGGTGCTCAGCACCCAATGGCCCCACCCCCTCCTGGGGTCACCTGTGCCTCACCTGTGCTCTGACCTGAGCCCCTCCCCCACCTGACCCCTCCTCACCTGCAGCCTTGCCTGTGTCCGCACCTGTGGGCACAGAGCTCACCTGGGCTCTCTGTACACCTGGGCGTCCTGCCCGCTCCCCTCAGGCCAAGGCGCCAAAAAACGCCACCTGTGACCCCAGAAGAGTCCCCCCCCTCTGTGCCACCTGTGCACAGGTGTTGACATCTCACCTGTGCCCAGCCAGAGCTGGGAACACCTGGGACAGCCCAGGTGCTTCCCCCAGTACCTGGGGAGGGGCTGGTTTCCCAGAATTCCCATCCTGCTGGGAATAAAACCCACCTGGAGCAGCCCAGGTGAGGCTGGGAGGTTTTCTGGGCCAGGTGTGTGAATCCCACACAGGACACGGGTGACAGGCAGGTCCCTGTTCCAAGGCACAGCTGAGCCCCGCCCTGGGGGTGAGGGCACACCTGGGCAGGTGTGAGCACACCTGTGTGTCCCCTGCAGTGTACCACGCCATGTACCTGGTGTGAGCACACCTGTGTGTACCTGCAGTGTACCACGGCATTTACCTGGTGTGATCACACACCTGTGTGTACCTGCAGTGTACCACGGCATTTACCTGGTGTGAGGGCACACCTGGACAGGTGTGATCACACCTGTGCTGTACCTGCAGTGTACCACGGCATTTACCTGGTGTGATCACACCTGTGCTGTACCTGCAGTGTACCACAGCATTTACCTGGTGTGATCACACACCTGTGTGTACCTGCAGTGTACCACACCGTGTACCTGGTGTGATCACACACCTGTGTGTACCTGCAGTGTACCACGCTGTTTACCTGGTGTGATCACACACCTGTGCTGTACCTGCAGTGTACCACGGCATTTACCTGGTGTGAGGGCACACCTGGGCAGGGGTGATCACGCCGTGTACCTGGTGTGATCACACACCTGTGTGTACCTGCAGTGTACCACGGCATTTACCTGGTGTGATGACACCTGTGCTGTACCTGCAGTGTACCACGCCGTGTACCTGGTGTGAGGGCACACCTGGGCAGGTGTGAGCACACCTGTGCTGTACCTGCAGTGTACCACGGCGTTTACCTGGTGTGATCACACCTGTGTGTACCCGCAGTGTACCACGCCGTGTACCTGGTGTGAGGGCACACCTGGGCAGGTGTGATCACACCTGTGTGTACCTGCAGTGTACCACGCGGTGTACCTGGAGGAGCTGACGGCGGCCGAGCTGACGGAGAAGGTGGCTCAGCTGTTCCGCGTCCCCGCCCAGCACATCCAGCACATCTACAAACAGGGACCCACCGGGATCCACGTCCTGGTCAGCGACGAGGTAACGCCCACCTGCCCCGCAGCACACCTGGGCAGGTGGGGAACGTCCCCTGGGGGTTCACCTCGGGAAATGGGACCACCAGGCCTCACCTGGGCAGGTGGGGAACGTCCCCTGGGGGGTTCACCTCGGGAAATGGGACCACCAGGCATCACCTGGGCAGGTGTTGGGAAGGGCGCAAGGAAGGAGAGAAATAAATTCAGCTGGTGGTTCTAAAGCTCCCACCTGAGCTCCCACCTGAGCTCCCACCTGAATTCCCACCTGAGCTCCCACCTGAGCTCCCACCTGAGCTCCCACCTGGGCACCTCCAGCCCTTCAGAACCCAAACCCCAAAAACCCCTGAATTGGTGTTTGGGGTTTTTTTTTTCCAGATGATCCAGAACTTCCAGGATGAGTCCTGCTTCGTCCTGGACACCATGAAAGGTGCGTGAGCACCTGGGGCTGTGTTTGGGCCACACCTGTGTCGCATGTCCCCGCCCCACCTTCCCTCACCTGCTGTGGGGTGACCTTGGCTTCCTTTGCAGCCGAAACCAGCGACAGCTACCACATCATCCTGAAATAGGGGGACAGGTGAGGGACAGGTGAGGAGCACCTGCAGCCTCTCAGCACACCTGGAGACCCTCCACTCCCAGCAAGAGGACGCCAGCAGCGAGCTGGGAACCCCCAGGTGTGGTTACCTGGCAGCCCTTCCCACAGGTGACTCCTGGCATGGACAGGACGCTCCGTTGCTGGAGCTCTGAGGCACCAGGTGTTCACCCACCTGGGACAGGTGTTGCCTCCAGGTGTGTGCAGGTGTGAAGTGACCTCATAAGGTCATCAAGAATTCCAGATTTAATTATGGAAAATTGGAGGATAAAGGAATAACTCTGGGGGGGGAGGGTGGGGAAGGGACATTGCTGCGTGTTTTGGGGAGAAAAGCAAAGATTTCGCTATTTCTGCTGGAAATGTGAAGTGATTGAAGCGGCTCCGGGCGGGTGTCCAGGTGTGAGGGATCTGCCCAGGTGTGGGAGGTCCATCCCCACATCCCTCAGCCCTGGATGCTCCAGGTAATTCCGGCCTCAGGCATTTTCAGGCAAAAAATGGGGGGAAAAAGACAAATCTAAGGCAAGGATTTGATTTGAATAAAGCCGGGGTGGGATCCAGGTGAGGCAGGTCCTGGCTCAGGTGAGCACGGTGACAACCTGGCCAGTGCAGGGGGTCAGCATCACCCCACAACTTCCCCAAGACTGAGTAACACCTCCAGAATCACCCCAAGCATCTCCCCAAAATCATCCCCAAGACCACCAAAAAAATCACTCAAAACCACCCCCAAGTAATCCCCCAAATCACCCCAAACTACCCCAAAATCACCCCCAAAAATCTGCCAAATCACCTCAAGATGGCCCCAAAACCACCTTGAAACATCCCTGGATTTTCTCTCAAATTACCCCAAAACCACCTCAAAATCGTCCACAAATTCCCCCAAGTCACCTAAAATTCGTCCACAAATCCCCCCAAATCCCCCCAAACCCCACATGCCCAGGGGGTGTCGGAGCTGGAGCCACCCCAGGGGTTGGTCCTGGCTCAGGTGGGACACACCTGGAGGAGGGGGAGCGCCCTCATTTCCAGGTTGCACCTGGGGTTTCACCCGGGGAAGGCGAGGGTGGGGGACTTTGATCCTTTGATTTATAATAAGGGTCTTTGATCCTTTAATTTCCCTTTGATCGATCAATAGCTCTGGGATGTGACCCCCAAATCACAGCCTGGCCCGGCTGGGGACACAAACGGCAGCAGTGAAAAAAGGTGAAAAAAAGGTGAAAAAAGGAAAAAAAAAAGGTGGAGGAAAGGAGGATTTACTGGAAACAGCAAGGAGATAAAGGAACGAACAGAACAGCACCTGGGGGTCCTGCACCTGTGAAATTAACCCTGTCCTGGCCACAACCAGGACATTGCCCCCCCCTTACTGTGCGCCATCCACGTCATTCCTGACTCCACACCTTCCACTTCACCTTTTGTCTTGGTCTGCAAAGACAGGAGTCTGCCAGGGAAAAGCTGGAGCTTCCCTTGGAATGGAGAATCTAAACCCCCTCCCTCCAAATTTTTATGATTTTGCAATTAAGGGGAGTTTCAGGCAAAGATTTGGGAATAGGAATAACGGTTCTTTACTGGGAATATTAAAAATACAAATGTAGCAGTACAAAAACACCCCAAGCAAACAAACAAAAAAATCATAGAAACCCTGACAGAGTCAGAATATGACCTGATACCCTGAGTGTTGGTGTCAGTCCAGCCCAGCCCTCCTGCAGGGACAGGTGTGGTTCTGTGGGAGCAGAGATGATCCTGGAGAAGGGTCCAGTGGGGCTGGGATGGGTCTGGGCTCCCTCTGGGAATCCAGTGCAGACAGGCTGTGCTGCTGTTCCCAATCCCAGCTTTGATCCAGGTGGGAATGCTGGGCTCCTCCCCCTGGGCGGAGCCTCTCCCCATGGGATGATGGAATTGTCTCAGCCCTGCAGTGAGCCTGGATGGCCCATGGACAGCAGATCTCCCCTGCAGGGAGGACGGGTCCTGGAAGGGATAAAGAACATGGCCCCAGCTGGTTTAACAGCTGGACCATGGACAGCAGATCTCCCCTGGAGGGAGGACGGGTCCTGGAAGGGATAAAGAACTCGGCCCCAGCTGGTTTAACAGCTGCCCACTGGCAGAACACACCCGTCCCCTCCATCCCCCCCAGAGTTATGAGGAATGGGTCATAGAAGAGATAAAACACCTCCCCAGCTGGTTCCAGCAGATGACAAATAGAAAACACATTTTTGGTTACATACTGCAACCCAAGAGACCTTTATTGTACACCATCCACTCGTTCCTTATCCCGCAGCTTCCAGTTACCCTTTATTCTACTCCATCCACGTCACGCCTGGATTCCCACACGTTCCAACCACATTTATTCTCACAGGACTATACACACATGTTTACACAGGCAGAGTTTCGTCCCCACAGTCCCCGCCTGGCCCAGGTGTCTGTCGAGGTCGGTCCGTCCTGGCTGTCTGTGTGTCCACCCTGGAGCTCTCCCACCACACCAGGGCTGCTGTGCTGTCAGCTGGTGGTTGCATCCTGAGCTTCCAGCTGGAGCCTCTGGAGCAGCCCATCCTCATCGTCCGTGGCAGTCACAGCAAACGCTGCCAGGGTCATCCACAGCCAGCGTGACACAGTTCAACATTCCAGACTCTTCTCACCCCGAGATCAAAGCCCCGTGAGGGACGTTTGTGTTTCCCTGTCCTCTGCATCTCCCACCAGGTGCACCCATGTCCCACGAGCAGGAACAATCCCAAAGGATGGGTTTGCCTTTGCTTGGGGCAGGACTGACCCAAACTCTTCCCTGCCTCATTCCTCACGTGCACCACGGGGACTCTGTTCCCTTCTGTGGCACCTGGGGGCTCACACTGGGCAGGGCTGGTCCCTGACCAGGTGACCTTCCCTAACTGCACGTCCCGAGGTTTGGGGGTCCCACCAGCAGTGCCTTCAGTGGTTTTTAACAGCCCCTGGCACCGTTCCAGTTTGCCAGGGTTGGAGCCTGGCAGGGACTGTGACACCCCCAGCCCATCCCCGGTGTCCATGGGGCCATTTTTGAAACGAGTCCACTTGTCCAACTCTGTTCTTCCAGCTCTGCCATCCTGCCATGGGGCTCGTTGTCCAAGGCCCAGCGTGGTGTTCCAGGTGGGCTCCATCCCCTGGTGCCTCCTGCCCTTGCCAGCCCATGGCACTGGCCTTGGTGGCTCCGAGGTGCTCCAAGGTGATGCCATCCACCTGCCAGGCCCCACACCAAGATTTGGGGTCACTGCCCCCAGACCACGGGGGCTTCACCTGCTTGGCCCTGCTGGAGTGCAGCCCCCGTTTCCCAGCTGTGGATCACCGTGGATGCAGCAGCCATGGATAATTCCACCCTTCCCTCACCAGGGGATGGGGCATTCCTTCCCCGATGGGGCATTTCCTCCCCGATGACCTGAGGGATCACAGGCACACCAAGCTGGAAGTGACTGTCCCTTGTGCTGCCAGCCCAGGTGTCCCTGTCACACCTGGACCTTGGCAGCCCCATGCACCTGGCCGTTGCACACGATGGCTTTCCATGGTCAGCTCCTCCCCCCGGGCAGTGATGTCCTGCCATCCTGGGCAGCCCAGGTGAGTTTCCCTCTGTGCTGCCAGCTGGCTTTTGGCCTTTTTCCGTGGTGCCAGCCGCTCCCACAGAGTGTTTGTTACCTGTCGCGGGGCGAAGCTGGGCGTGTTCCAATTTAGGAACGCTGGAATGAAGCTCAGGAGACGGCTGCTGTAAAAAAACTCTTCTGCTTTATTTACAATCTGACTCCTTTTATACATTTGTACAGAGCTCAAGGGATTGGCTACACAGGTCGCCACCCCTTCAGCGTGGATGGTGGACATCACCATCAATCATTTCTTCTCTCACAGGAGAAGTATGTAAACATTTTAAGAATAGACATTATTTACATGAAAGCTACGTGAGAAAGTTCTACAGAAAGACAGAAGAAAACTCAGGGCAACAGTTACCATCCACGATTCTCTTCTCTTGCTCAGCAGTAGCCCAAGACAGCTGGATGGCCTCCAGCTCTGCAGCCTTGACTCGATCCCCCTTGTCCCTCAGGAGCTTTCCCAGCTCTCTGGACAGGGCTCTGTACAGCAGCTTTTCATTTCCTGCTGGTCCCTTCCAGCAGTGACGAGAGTGTCTCGCTCCCCAGTAGCTGGTTGTGTGGTGGGACCTCCTCAGCACCTTCTCTGATGAAAATAATTTGAAATTTTCACCTTCAGGCCAGTTTGTGATGATTTCCAAGATCCCAGGATTAGGATTTCCTATCTGAGCCCGCTGTGTGATCAGTGCAATCCATTTGTTCCCTTTGGCATCAGCTGCATGGTGTGTGAGAAGCGCTTTCCCTGTGAACACCCAGCCCAGCACGGGCAGTTGGGTGCCACAAGCAGCAGCAATTCAGTGCCCGTCATGTCTGAGGCAGCTCAGACACCTCCACAGGCTGCTAATGTCTCTTTCTGGGCTGTAGCAGACCTTGGATCCTCTGTATCCCCAAATCCAGAACCCCAGAGGTCGCCCTTGGGTGTCCCCAGGTCCCTGGGGCCAGAGGCTCCAGGCAGGACCATTCCCCTTGGCCCCGGGGTAGGGCACGTTGTTCCCATCCTGCCTGGCCCCAGGGCTCCTGCAGAACGATCTGTTTGATCTGACCAAAAGCTTGTTTTTGTTCAGGGCCCACAGGAAATCCTGCTTCTTTCGTGTCACAAGTGGAGAGGGCTGACAGTCTGGCTGTAATCTGGGACCTGCATCCTCCAAAACCCCACAGGGCCGGGAAAGGCTGTGTTTTCTTCCTCGCTGCTCAGTGGGGACGCAGCAGTTTATCTTATTAACCACCTCCATCGGGGTCTGGCTGTGTCCACCTCACCACTCCCCTCCCCAGGAACTGAATTTCCTGAGCAGCCCCCTTGACTTTGCTTTGTTTAGAGGCAAAACCTGCCTTCAGGAGGATGTGGATAATCTCCCTTTTCCCAAAAACTTCCTCCGCTGTGTTCCCCCACACGACATCACTCTGCAGATGTCCTGGAGCCTCACCCTTCTCCAGTGCAGCCTGGATCAGATGGTGGGGCTGTGTTCCCACCCCTGGTGTACTGCACGCCCCTCCAGGTGAAAGGAAACCTCAGCCTGCACTCTGCCCTCGGAGGAAATGGATAAAAATACGTTGGCAAAGTCTGCGGCGGCACCACTTTGCTGCCGTAGACTCTGTCTGGGTTTGGAAGGACAGGCGTCTGCCAGGGAAAGCTGGAGTTCCCCTTGGAATGGAGAATGTAAATCTCCCCCCCTTCCAAATTATTATAATTTTGCAATTAGAGGATTTTCAGGCAAAGATTTGGGAATAGGAATGACAGTTCTTTACTAAAAAGATTAATACAAATGTAATAGTACAAAAAAACAAGGAAACAAAACAAAAAATACCCCAAAAGAATCTTAGAATCCCTGACTGAGTCAGAAATACAGCCTGACACCCTGTTGGTCAGGGTGCTGGAAGCAGACCAGAGTAAACTCTCCTGGAGTGGCAGATGTGGTTCTGTTGGAGCAGAGATGGTCCTGTAGAAAGAGCCCAGAAATGGAGAGGTGGGTCCGGTCTTCCTTCGGCAATCCGGTGGAAAACCAGAGTCTGGTGTCCCACAGTCTCAGTTTTTATCTGGGTGGGAATGGTTTTGATGCACACGGAGGCTGGGAATATCCCACTTCAGGGACAGGAAGGTGAGGCTCACCAGCAGCAGTTTAAGAGAACAACTCTTGATTCAAAATCTGACTCCGTTTATATACATTTGTACAAAGGTCAAGAGATTGGCCACACACATCACCACCTCTCTAACCTGGATGGTGACATCACCATCAATCACGTTTCTCCTCCCAGAGGAGAAAAATGTGAACATTCTAAAAACACACATTGTTTAGATGGAGCTGCGTGAGAAACTACAGCACAAAGACAGAAAATTCAGGGCGACGTGGTTTGGCTCCCCCCACTGGGTTGAGTATCTCACAATGGGATGATGTCACGTGTCCTGTCATTGGTGAGCCTGGATGGTCCAATAACAGAAGATATCCTCCTGGAGGAGATAAGGAACACTGGGATGATGTCATGCCTCATGGAACACTGGGATGATGTCACATGGAACACTGGGATGATGTCCTGTCTCGTGGAACACTGGGATGATGTCATGTCTCGTGTCATTGGTGAGCCTGGATGATCCAGTAACAGAAGATATCCCCCTGGAGGAGATAAGGAACACTGGGATGATGCGATGTCTCATGGAACACTGGGATGATGTCTCATGGGACACTGGGATGATGTCTCATGGAACACTGGGATGATGTCACGTGTCCTGTCGCTGGTGAGCCTGGATGGCCCAGTCACAGAAGATATCCCAGTGGAGGAGATCAGGAACACTGGGATGATGTCCTGTCTCCTGGAGCACTGGGATGATGTGTCCTGTCATTGGTGAGCCTTGATGGCCCATTACCAGAAGATGATCCCCCGGAGGGTGGAAAGAGATAAGGAACAAGCGGCCGCCCCTTCCCCCCTGGAGACACAAGAGATAAGGAAAACCCGTCCCCAGCCCATTTCGACAGATGGAATAGAATAAACATTTTTTTGGTTGGATGACCCAAGCCAGACTCCGTCCTGAAGCTGCAGCACGTCCAGCACAGCGGCTCTCAGTGGTGGTGTGACCTCACTCAGGCCACTCCACTGTCAGTGTCCATCTCCACTGGACACCCCCAGGCTCTGTGGGGCCACTGAGGGGTGGGGGGTCCTTGCTGAGCCCTCCCTGGCTCTCCCCTTCATGGATCTTCCAGGGGTGGGGATCCTGCAGCCCTGGTGCTGCCAAGTCTCTGTTGTGGTGGTGGTGGTGGTTGGTACCTGCTGCTCCTCAGCCCTCACCAGCCCCAAGGACAGGAGGGTCCTCTGAGGGACAGGCGAGGTGTTCAGTGTCGTGACGCACCCCACACCCCCAGCGGGTGTTTCCAAACTGGGAAGGAGTTCCAGTTTACCTCGGACATTTTAGGAAGTTTACCCAGATCCTTCCGTAGCTCCTGACAAGGACTGGCTCAGGGACATGGGCTGGGCCCTGAGAGTAACCCAAAACCCCTCGGTGACCTCCTTGGCTGCAAGCCAGGCTATCCCTCCTGAAACTGAAAGTATTTAATAAAGAGCACAGAAGAAAGGAAGGGCTTTTGGAGATGTTGTAGCAAGCTGTCTGAGGTTTTCGTCTTATCATTTTTTATTATTTGTTTTCTGTAGCGTTTTGTTATTTTGTTATTTTTTTCTTTATTAAACCTTTGATTTACAAACCATCTCCGAGGAGCAGACTCGCTCTAGTTGTTGCAGCCACTTTTCTGCAAGTTTGGGCCCTCAGAGTGTGGGGCAGACCCACAGTCCGGGTTGTAATGCCTTTGGTCCCCACAGCCGCTGTCCCCAGAGCCCACCCACGTCCCTTTGGACGCCTTGGGGCGGTCGCCTGGAACAGAGGCCAGACAAGGTCGAGAGAATAAAAGTGGGTGTTTATTAAAGGCCTGCAGGAGGTGCACCTTGGGCAGGCAAGAGCCTCCAAAGGGGTTACACCCAAGAAAAATGACGGTCACGAGGTTTTTGCACTTTTGTAAGTTTGGTCCATTTGCATATTGGGGGTTAATTTTCCAATTGCAGCTTCAGGTAATGAAATCATCTGCCCCGAGTTTGCTCCTCCCCAACTCACTTTAGTTTGTCCTTCTCGGGGCCTGAAACAGTGAGGTGCCCTTGAGTTACGGGCTGTGGAAAACGCTTCACTTCCTTGGTAAAATTGAAAAAGTTTAATAAAAAGATAATTGGGAGACAGAATAAAGCAAAAGGGTTAAGTGGCCAGGTGCCTGGCACTCAGCTGAAAAGCCCAATTTGCTAACAAAGACTTAAAAGCATCAACTCGTTGCATATTCATGAATTCCTCTCGAGTTTGGGTGTTTCTGTTTAATTTCAACTTCCCCCCTCCAACCTTTCTGTCCTGCAAATCACTTCTCCAATGGCTCCACCGAGTTTCACTCTCCCAGATAACAGAGGCTCAGTAAATTCCTCCCCTGGAGCTCTGGTCACATCATCTTCATCTGGATAAAATAATCCAGGAATGCAAGGGAGGGTTCCTGATTATCTTTCCGTTCCCTGGGTTATATTTACAAAAGCATTCTTTATTTTAATACCACGCTACAGCCTGAGAAATACATTTTTCATACTACTAT
>VZDJ01000252.1:7360-18928 GCA_008694505.1 Cyanoderma ruficeps | reverse complement strand
CCTGGCCCTCAGGGGGGTCTGCTGGGGCTCACCTGGCCCACAGGGGGGTCTGCTGGGGCTCACCTGGCCCTCAGGGGCTCACCTGGCCCTCAGGAGTGTCTGCTGGGGCTCACCTGGTCTGCACAGGGGTCTGCTGGGGTTCACCTGGCCTGCAGGTGCTCACCTGGCCGGCAGGGGGTCTGCTGGGGCTCACCTGGCCCTTAGGGGTGTCTGCAAGGGCTCACCTGGCCCTCAGGGGCTCACCTGGCCGGCGGGGGGCTCCGCAGGGGCTCACCTGGCCCACAGGGGCTCACCTGGCCGGCAGGGGGCTCTGCAGGGGCTCACCTGGCCCCCAGGGGCTCACCTGGCCAGCGGGGGGCTCCGCAGGGGCTCACCTGGTCTGCTGGGGCGTGGTGGTGCGGCCGAAGGTGTCGAAGGAGATGCGGAACCAGGCGTAGACGTCGGCGTGCAGGGCGTGGTAGCGGTCGCAGAGCTCCCGCGGGCTCAGCCCCTCCTGCAGCGCCCGCGTCTCCGTGGCCGTGCCGTACTCGTCCGTGCCGCACACGAACAGCGTGTTCCAGCCCCGCAGCCGGCTGTACCTGCGGGGGCACCTGGGATCACACCTGGGCACCTGGCACACCTGGGCTCACACCTGGGCTCACACCTGGGCAGCTGCGGGGGCACCTGGCACACCTGGGGGGCACCTGGATAGCTGCAGGGGCACCTGGCACACCTGGGCTGACACCTGGGCAGCTGTGGGGGCACCTGGCACATCTGGGGGTGATATCTGGGCAGCTGCGGGGGCACCTGGCACACCTGTGTGACATCTGTCACACTTGGGGGCACCTGGCACACCTGGGGTCACACCTAGGCAGCTGCGGGGGCACCTGGCACACCTGGGGTGACACCTGCCACAGCTGCAGGGGCACCTGGCACACCTGGGGGGACACCTGGAGAGCTTTGGGGGCACCTGGCACACCTGGGCATGGGCACCTGTCACACCTGGGCAACTGTCACACCGGGGCACGGGCACCTGCCACACCTGTGAGGCACACCTGTCACACCTGGGCATGAGCACCTGTCACACCTGGGGGTGGACAGACCTAGGCGTGGGCACCTGTAACACCTGCAGGGGCACATCTGTCAAACCTATGGGGGCACACCTGTAACACCTGCAGGGCACAACTCTCATACCCGGGTATTGAGACCTGACACACCTTTGGGGACACACCTGTCACACCTGTGCATGGGGCACCTGTCACACCTGTGTGTGGGCATCTGTCACAGCTGCAGGGCCACCCATCACACCTGGGCATGGGCACCTGTCACCCCTGTGTGTGGACACCTGTCATACCTGCAGGAGCACCTGCCACACCTTCAGGGACACACCTGTCACACTTACACAGGTGAGCAGAAAGTGCAACGCCCCCCCAACAACCCCCCAGTGACCCTCCTGTCATCATCCCATCCCCCCACTACCCACTGCTCCCAGGGAGGTTTCCCACAGCTGGCACCACCTGCAGGTGCACACCTGTAACACCTGTGCAGGTGTGCACAGAGCCCCCACATGCACACCTGTAACACCTGTGCAGACAGCACAGCCCCCACATGCACATCTGTAACACCTGTGCAGGTGTGCACAGAGCCCCAGATGCACACCTGTAACGCCTGTGCAGGTGTGCACAGAGCCCCCACATGCACACCTGTAACACCTGTGCAGGTGTGCACAGAGCCCCCAGATGCACACCTGTCACACCTGTGCAGGTGTGCACAGAGCCCCCAGATGCACACCTGTCACACCTGTGCAGGTGTGCAGGCAGCACAGCCCCCCCAGCCCCAGGGAGGCTCCCACAGCCTTACCTGGCGAAGGTGTCGGCGCTGAGGACGCAGCCGATGATGTTGCCCAGGTGAGGGACGTTGTTGACGTAGGGCAGCGCGCTGGTGATCAGGACGTTCCTCTCGCCCTCCACAGGTAACCTGGTGGGGAGGGGGGGTCAGAGCAGTGTCCCCCCCCGCCCAAACCCCTCGGGGTCACCTGGGCACTCACACAGGTGTGCGCGGCTGCCGGGGCGGGGGCAGCGCCGCGGGGCCCCGGGCCCAGGTGTCCACGGCGGCCGCGATGTCGTCGTCGGTCAGCGTCCGCTCCGGGCTCTCCTCATCCTGCGGGCACCAGGTGAGGAGGGGGCTGCGCTCACCTGCCCCCCAGACCTCCCCCCACCCCGGGGCGGGGGCGCACCTGGGGCTCGTGGCGGGGGGCCAGGAGGGGCGGGGGGTGCTGGGCCAGGTGTGCGCGGAGCTCCCGCAGCGCCTCGGGCAGCAGCGCGGCCGCGTCCCGGCACGGCTCCCACACGGACATGGCCCGGAACCAGGAGCGCAGCACCTGCAGCTCACCTGGGCGGGACACAGCGGGGTGAGCCCCCGGCACACCTGGGACCCCCCCCCCGCCCCCCCCGGCCCGCTCTTACTGGGCAGACTGGTCTCGTCCTGGAGCGCCGGGAAGAGGCTGCCCCACACCACCACGTCGGCCACCGAAACGGCGTCCTGGGGGACAGGCACCCAGTGGGGAACTGGGACAAACTGGGAGGGACTGGGAGTGTTCTGGGGGCACTGGGAGTGCCGTGCAGGAGGGATAGAGACAAACTGGGACAAACTGGGAGGGACTAGGAATGTTCTGGGGGCACTGGGAGTACCGTGCAGGAGGGATAGAGACAAACTGGGACAAATGGAGACAAACTGGGAGCACTGGGAGGGACTGGGAGTGTGTTCTGGGGGCACTGGGAGTACCGTGTAGGAGGAATAGAGACAAACTGGGACAAATGGAAACAAACTGGGGGCACTGGGGACACTGGGAGTGTGTTCTAGGGGCACTGGGGGTACCGTATAGGAATTCCCTAGGAACTGGGACAAACTGGGGAGGGCACTGGGCGGTGGTGCCAGGTGAAGCCCAGGACTGGGAGCTGCAGGGTGGCACTGGGTGGACTGGGAGGCACTGGGGGTCGTTTTCCATACCGGGGTCAGCAGTGTCCCACCCTCCATCGGGACACACCTGTCGGGCAGGTAACAGCGAGCTCATCCCTCCCGCCCCCCGCCCAGGGCCCCCCACTCACCCCGGCCAGGTGTGTGGTGCCGCTCCGGGCCAGGTGCTGCTCCAGGTGAGCCAAGAGGTGCTGCAGGACCGCGAGGGCGTCGGGCCCCGCCCGGCCCTGCACCAGCCGCAGGTACAGAGCGGCGGCCACCGCGGGCTGGGGACACAGCGCGGGTCACACCGGGACACGGAGGCACAGGGGGCCTCGGGGGGCACGGGGAAAGGGGGGGTCACTCACCTGCAGCTCCGTGGCCTCCCATTCCAGCCACTGGGTGGTGAGGTCGGTGGGCTCCTCCCCCCGGCACAGGTAAAAATACCTGCGAGGGGGGTTAAGGGGAGTCGGGGGGTTTCGGGCTATGGCGGGGCGGGTCGGGGGGTAAGGGGGGTGTTCTGAGGGGCCTGAGGGGCGGTTTTGGGGGACGGCTTTGGGGCAGGGCTTGGGGCGGGCGCTGGCAGATCCCCACGCCGCCCGTACTCACTGGCAGATGGCGTTGGCGGAGAACAGCACGGTGCCGTTGTCCAGCTCCAGCTCCAGCCCGGGGGTCCGCGGGGGGCTCGGGAGGGCGCGCGGCCCTTCTGAGGGCAGGGACAGGGTCAGGCCCGCTCGGGGGTCGCGGGCCGGGCCGGGGTCAGGCCGGGGAGCGGCGGGGCCGGCTGCGCGGCCCGGGGGGGTTGTGAGGGGGGGTGGTCTCACCTGCGGGGTCGCCCAGGTGCGGGCGCACGGGGGCGGGGGCGGCGCCGGCGGCCGCGAGCACCTTGAGGGCGGCGGGAGCGCCCGGCGGGACCCGGAGCCGCATGGCGGGAAAGGGGCGGGGCCGCGCGGGGCACGGCGGGAGTGGCCGAGGGGCGGGAGGGGGCGGGGCCAAGGCCGTTCGCTCCGCCTCTGCCCCGCCCTTCTCGCCACGCCCCAAATCTCGCGAGAGCGCGGGGAGGGGGTTGGCATGGCAACGGGGACGCTGCTGAAGGGGCCGCCATGGCCGGGATGGGAATAGGGATGGAAAAATGGGATGGGATCCATGAGATAAGGGGATGGGAATGGGATAAAGGAATCCTTGGGATGGGGTAATGAGATCCATGGGATGGGATAATGGCATCCATGGGATAATGGGATGGGAATGGGATAAAGGGATCCATGCGATGGGATTCATAGGATAATGGGATGGGGATGGGATAATGCCATCCATGGGGTGGGATCCATGGGATAATGGAATGGGGATGGGATAAAGGAATCCTTGGGATGGGGTAATGAGATCCATGGGATGAGGTCCATGGGATGGGATAATGGGATGGGATAATGGCATCCATGGGGTGGGATCCACGGGATAAGGGGATGGGAATGGGATAAAGGAACCCTTGGGATGGGATGGGATGGGATAAAGAAATCCTTGGGATGGGGTAATCAGATTCATGAGATGAGGTCCATGGGATGGGATAATGGGATCCATGGAATTGTGGGATGGGATTCATGGAATGGGATCCATAGGATAATGGGATGGGATAATGGGATCCATGGGACACGTCCCATGGGATGGGATGGGATAAGGGGATGAGAGCCATGGGATAATGGGATGGGATGGGATCCATGGGACGGGATAATGGGATCCATGGGATGGGATAATGAGATCCGTGGGATGGGGTCCAAGGGATGGGATAATGGGATCCATGGTACGAGTCCCATGGGACAGGATGGGATAATGGGGTGGGATGGGCCCAGCCGGGTCCAGGGGGCTCCCAGGTGACCCCAAGCCCTTTCTGAACCATCTGATCCTGGGCTCTGAGGGCACCCAAGGGGAACGTTGGGATTTTACCCCAAATTTTGTGAATTTAACCCAAACACGCTGCACTTCACCCAAATCTCACTGCATTTAACCCAAACTTCATTAACTTAACCCAGATTTTTTTATATTTAGCCCAGATTTCAGCGCTTTTAACCCAAATTTTATGAATTTACCCCGATTTAAGGCACAACTCCCGGTCAAGTTTAATCGCTTTTTATTTTTCCACTTAAATATTCTCTTTAAATACAGCATCGTCCCGGAAAACTGCGGAAAAGCGGGAAAAATCAATAACAGTGGGGAGAAGCTTTGGATTCACTTGGGGGCATCAAACGTGGAATTAAAACAGAAATTAAAAACTGAAGACTGAAATTAAAAACCGAAAACTGAAATTAAAAACTGAAAACTGAAATTAAAAACTGAAAACTGAAATTAAAAAGGGAACAGAAAAAAGGAAAGAAACAGAAAAAAAGGAAATTAAAAAGGAAATGAGGCGAATCAATGGAATTAAAAAAGAAAGGAGGGCAAGTAAACACTAAATGAGGAAACAAAAAGTCAGTAAAAAAACAGAGAAAGGAAATAAAAAAGAAATTAAAAAAGAAATAAAAATTAAATTTTAAAAAAAAATTCAAAAAACAAAAGGAGTAAAAAAGAAACAGAAAAAAAAAGGGAATAAAAAACAATAAATCAAAATGACATTAAAAGTTCTGAAGCGGCTTTGGGGGCCCTGGGGGGGAAATTTGGGGATCCCCCAGGGATTTTGGGGGGGGGGGCAGTAGCACCAGCGAGGGGCCAGATCCAGGAAATCCAGTGGATCGAATCCAACCGAGATGAAAAGGCCAAATCCCACCTGGATCACACCGAGCCCGGCGGGATCTGGGCAAAACTGGGAGAAATCCAGGAATTCCGTGTTTGGGAAGCACCAGCCGGGGAGATCCAGCCCGGGGGGGCAGGGCAGGGTTGGGGGTCACCTCCCCCTCCTCCCCCAGAGGGCACAAATTCGGGTTTGGGGCCATTTCTGTGGGGTTTGGGCACCCCCACGGGGAGAATCCCGGCGCCCCTGGGGGGATTCGGGGGTCACAGGGACCCCGGAGTGGGAACAGACCCCTCCCCACCCCAAGGCCCTCCCAGACCCCGGGGAAATCCCCGTCTGACTCACCTCGGGCCACTCAACTCCCCCAAACCCCTGGAACCCCCTTTTAAACTCCCCCTGAACCCCTTGAACACCCCCTCAAGTGCCCTTTAAATCTTTTTAAACCCTTTTGAACCCTTTTAAACACCAAAAACAACCCTCTGAATCCCCTCAAACCTCTCTGACTCTGCCAAACACCTCGGAATCCCTTTTGAAGCCCGAAAAAACCTCCAAACACCCTCAAATCCCTCCCTGAACGCCTCAAAATCACACCCCTCATTTGAATCCCAAAATCCCCCTCTGAATTCCCTTTTTAACCCTTTTTGGAACCCCCTACCCCCCTCCTCTGAGCCCCCCCGAACAACCTCAAACCCCTTTGAACCCGTTTAAGGCCCCTGAAATTCTTTTTAACTCCCTTAAACCTTCTGAACTCGCCTAAACTCCCTTTTGAGGCAATAAAAACCCTCCAAACCACCTCAAACCCCACCTGAGCCCCTTCAAACCCCTCTGAACCCCCCTAAGGCCCTTCTTAAACACCCCTTAAAAATTCCTTTGACACCCTTAAACCCCATTGAACTCCCCTGAATCCCCTTGAACGATTTTAAATCCCCTTAAGCCCCTCTGAACCCCCTCGGTCTCCTAAAAGACCCTTTAACTCTTTATGAATGCCTTTAGAGACAAGCAAACCCCCTTTTAGCCCCCCTTAAACCTCCCTGAACCCCTAAACCCCATAAAAACACCCCTGAATCCCTTTCAACCCCCCAAAAATCCTCAACAGCCCCATAACCCCTAAAAAACCCCACTGGGAACCTCCCTGAACCCCCTAAAAACCCCCTCTGAGTCCTCTTAAACCCTCAACCCTCCTGAACCCCTAAACCCTAAAAAAACCCCTTTGAACCCCCTTTTAAACCCTTAAAAGCCCAAAAAAACCCTCAATGCCCCCATAACCCCTAAAACCCCCACTCTGAGCCCCCTTAAACCCACTTTACCCCCTCCTGAACCCCCTTTTTAAGCCCCCCACGGGGGGCAGGTGACCCCCAGGAGCACCAGGGGACCCTCAACCCCCAGAACTGGGGGAGCAGCTCAGAGCTCAGTGTGGGGAAACTGCTGGAAAAGCCGAGGGTGAAATCCAAAATTCAGGGGGATAACGGGGTGGCACCAGCTGGATTGGGGGATTTGGGGGACCCCGGGGGTCTGGGAGGGTCCAGGCGACCAGATCCCACAGTCTGTGGGGTCTGGGAGTGTCCAGGTGAGCAGATCCCACAGTCTGCAGGGTCTGGGAGGGTCCAGGTGAGCAGATCCCACAGTCTGTGGGGTCTGGGAGGGCCCAGCTGAGCAGAAGGCAGGACATGGGGCACAGAGCCAAGCAGGTGAGCAGATCCCAAAATCCAGGAGCATCCAGGTGAGCAAATCCCAAGGACCAACAGGCAGCTCCACCCCACATCCCGGTTTTCCCCCACTCCTGCCTCCTCCCAGGCTGGAACTGCTCCTGCCTGGAGCCAAAAGAGAGGGAAAAGCCCCAGAAATGAGAAGTTTCACCCCAAGGCAGATCCCAGAGCCTCAGGAAGGTCCGGAGCTTTCCATGAATCCCAGTCCAAGGAAGGGCTGGAAGGGCCCAGGTGAGTCTGGAGAATCCACACCTGGAGAATCCACACCTGGAGAACCTGAATCCATCCCAGTCTGACCAGTTTGATGCCCAGAGCACCGGGGAGCAGGAAGCACCTGAGGAGCCACACAGGGAATTCCAGGTGCTCCAGGAATTCCGGTTCACCAGGAACATCCAGGGGATCCCAGGAGCCGCACACCTGGGCACACCTGCAGGGCTCTGACGGTGGGACGGATCCCCAGGGCAGGAACTGATTCTTTGGGAAATCACACAGCCAGGTGGGGGGTCACCTGCACGGATGGAGCTCACCTGGGCTGGACAGGGAGGCAGCTGAGAGCTCAGAGCTCAGGTGACATTGCACCCACGGGAAACAGGGACACCTGTCACACCTGCAGGGCTCTGAGCCCGCCAGGATCACAGCCAGGGGCAGGGACACCCCCACGTCCCCAAATCCTGGTCCTTGGAAGAGCAGCTCCAACAGCTGCTGGAAGGTCCCCCCAGCAAGGGAACGAACATTCCAGAAGGTTCCAACAGGTACAGGTGATCAATGGCGGGTAATGGAGGAGCCAACGAGGAGGGGAAGTTGGCTCAACCCCCCCAAAATTTTCCAGGTGGGTTTGGTGATCCAGTCTCGAGCGTCCTGTGGCAGTTCCAGGTGTTCCCCAATAATCCATCCCAGCTGCAGGCGAGTGGGAGCGTCACCTGGATGAGGTGGGACGGGACGTGGCCCAGGTGGAACATTCATGAAACAAACAGGAATTGGGGGAAAAGGGATTTTTTTTTCCCCTTTAAGAACAAGGAAAGTGGAGGCAGAGCTGCCATGAGACCCAGGAAGATCCAGCTCAGGTCAGTCCTGGCTCAGGTGGGATGGAGAACACGAAGGATCCGGGAGGCTCCAGCTCAGGTCAGTCCCGGCACAGGGACCCCTGGCCTGGGCCAGGTAAATCCTCTGTCCAGAGAAGCCCCCGCCAATTAAATAATCTATCCACGGAATAAATAACGGAGCCGGAGGGCCTGAGGCCACTCATATGGGCAGGTGGGGGTGCTCCAGGTGCTCCGGGAGATTTTGGGGTGCTCCTCCCTTGCCCACAGCAGCAGGGACAGGTGGGACCCCCAGCTCCTTCCCAGGGGGGCTGGAGGCCGGAGCCGGATGCTCCACGTGGCCGCCCCCACCCTTGGCACCTGCCCGTGGCTCCACCTGGCAGAAGAGCCCAGGAGCATCGCTCAGGTAAGGCTGGGAGCCCACCTGGGCCGCCTGCCCCGGGGGGTAGCACAGCACAGGAGATTCCAGCGGGAACTGGGCTGGGATCAGGATGGTGGAGGCCATCCCCGGGCACGGAGGAGGCTTCACCTGCCAGGCGTCATCCAGGTGCTCCCCGAGGACGCAGAGCCCGCCCCCCTCTCCCCCAGAGCCGCTTCCAGAGTCTTCCTCGGCCTTCAGCCTCTCCAGCTCCTCGGCCGTCTGCAGGTGCAGCACCGCCCGCTCGTTCTCCGCCAGGTACTCCTGGAAGTCCTGAGTCTCGGGGGGCTGCGGGGGCGGCCAGGTGGGGCCGGGCAGGGCCGGCGCTCCCTCCTCTTCCTCCTCCTCCTCCTCCTCCTCCCGCCGGTTCTCCAGCTCCAGCTTCATCAGGGTGTGCAGGAAGTGCGTGCGGACGCGCAGCGGGTTGAACTCGATCCGCCCGGCCACGTTCCCGCAGCCGTCCCGGGAGCAGCCGCACGGGAACGACGTGCGATCCACCTGCGGCACGGGGGGGACAGCTGAGGGACCCCGCGGGACCCCAGCCCCGCCCCGAACAGCCCGGTGGCTCCACTGGGAGGAGATGTGCACGGCGGGAGGATCCCATAGGATCCCCCCCCCCTCCCCGGAGCCTGGATCCCACCCCGGAGGGATCCCAGATCCCACCTGGACAGCAGGAATTTGGCCCTGGGGTGGGGAGAGGAGTTTATACGTTCCAGGTATGCCCAAAACACACCTGGAGCTGCTCCTGCTCCTTCAGGGAACAAGAGCATTCCTGCACCTGTAGGATCACAAACCCCAGCTGCCTCACCTGGCACCCTCTGCTCCCTCAGGGAGCAAGGACACGGGCACAGGGTGTGCCAACACATGGCTGACCTTGAGTCCCACCTGTCCCTCCTTCAGCCCCGTTTCCCCCCAAAATTACATAATATTTGCCAGTTTTCCCCATATTTCCCTTCAAAATTTAAAATTACCAGTTAGTCCACCATAATCCCCCACTCTGAAATGCTCCAAATTCCCCTCCAGGCTCTCTTCAAACTCCCCTCCCTCAAAACTCTCCCCAAAGTCTTTGAAGTTCTCCAAAATCTCTCCTGGCACGGGATGCCCTCATCTGCTGTGGGCCTGATTTCCTGAGTCTGAAAGAATTTTACCCTGCCAGCAGCTGTTAACTTTTTCCCAAGAAAAAACTTTTTCAACAAAGTTTCTTCTCGAAACAACCTTGGCAAACAACTCTCCTTTCTCAAAACAATCTTTCTGCAGGTGGTGTTCTGGTGTTCCTCTGGTTTAACCCATGGGATCAGAGAGGAGTCGCTCCTGTTCACCAACCATGGTAAGGCTGTATCAGAACACCTTACAGAAGGTACTTAGAATCAGACAATAAAGGCTCTTTCCTATTCTCTTTGCCTTCTGAAATATTTGGAGTTTCTCATCTTTCTTTCGTGTCCTACAGGGACATCTGGCACACCTGGCTCTCCCCACTCCTCAAGGAGCAAGAAAAAACACAGGCACGGGCAGAAGGAGCAGCCTGGCCCTCACCCTACCCCAAACCCCTGACCCCAAACCTCACCTGGCACTGACCTGGCACACCTGGCTCTCCCCACTCCCCAAGGAGCAAGAACACAGAACAGTCAGCGCAGGCACAGGCACGAGGAGCAGCCTGGCCCCCACCCTACCCCAAACCCCCACCCTGCCCCTCACCTGGCACTGGATGCCCACACCTGGCACACCTGGCTCTCCCCAGTCCTCAACGAGCAAGAAAAAATGCAGGTACAAGCAGAAGGAACAGCCTGGCCCCTACCCTACCCCAAACCCCGACCCCAAACCTCACCTGGCACTGGATGCCCACACCTGGCACACCTGGCTCACCTGGCTCTCCCCACTCCTCAAGGAGCGAGAGCACAGAACAGTCAGCGCAGGCCCGAGGAACAGCCTGGCCCCCACCGTACCCCAATCCCCCACCCCAGAGCTCACCTGGCACTGGATGCCGGCCTGGCTGCAGGCGCAGGTGCGCGGCTCGCAGGTGAGGCGGCAGAGGCAGCCGCACTGCTCTCGGGACAGGCGCAGCGCCCGCAGCTCCTGCCGCTCCTCGGCGTCGATCCTGCGCACGCCCGAGGCGCGCAGCAGCGCCCGGCGCCGCTTGGTGGGCAGCGGCTGCAGGTAGAAATAATCGCCCACCTCCACCTGCCCCACGTCCAGGTCGTCGTCGGACACGTCGGCCAAGGTCAGCCCCGCGGCCTCGGCCGACGGCACCGTCCCGTTCTGGGTCAGCTGGGGACGGAGGGACGCGGGATGTGAGGGGTCACCTGGCCAGGTGTCCTTCCCTCCGCCCGCACGGAGCCTCTCCCTGTCCCTCCCAAGATCTGGCAGCCCCAGATGCTGCTCAGGTGTTTCCCACGTGGATTTTTTTCCCTGTGCCTCCTAAAATCCTCCCGAAGTGTTTCCCCACCTGGATCCCCCTCGGTTTGCCCCTCTTCCGACCTCACCCAGGTGTTTTTCACTTCCCTCCAGAAATTCCCCCCCAAAGGGCTTTCCCACCTGTCACACACCACCAAACTCATCCAGGTATTTCCACCTGGATTCGCCCCTCCCAGCCCCAATACCCGGCTCCCCCAAATCCTCCCCTCTCTCCAGGTATTTCCCACCTGGATTCCCCCTTCCAGCCCCAATACCTGGCTCCCCAAATCCCCTCCAGGTATTCCCCACCTGGGTCTCCCACTGCTATCCTTCCAGCTACTTCCCACCTGGATTCCCCTC
>VZDJ01000251.1:1273303-1286860 GCA_008694505.1 Cyanoderma ruficeps | reverse complement strand
CCAGTGCTGCTTTCCTGGGCTCCCTGAGTCCTTCCTGCTGTCCCAGCCTGGGCCACCTCCCAGCTCCCTCTGCATCCTCAGCAAACGGGACCTGCTGCAGAGCCATTGGGAGTCTAATGGATTCTTTCCTCTGCAGAGCCGCAGGAATGCCCGAAAAGTACTGTGCCCACGTGGAGCGCAAAGCCCAGAGCCGAGCTGGCACAGCCTCCTCCTAGGCCCAGGCTCACAAGGAACCAGCTCAAATTTCCCACAGATTTGGACCTCCATTTGCATTGACCAAACTTTCCAATTAAAAACGTGTTTGAGAAGATGGTGCTTTCTGTCCTCCTCTGGCCTCAGGGCTATTAGGGAGGACCTGCCCATGGGGCTGGAGGAGCCTTGAGGTTCCTTGTCCCACCTGCCCTGTTCTGGGGTTGTGGTCTGGGTTTAGGGTTTTTTGTGAATTTTTCCCATTTGTCATCTGAAAGATGCTGAAAGAGCGAGGGGGTGATGCCCCAGGGATGGATGGCTGGTGAGTGAGTTAACAAAAGAAGTGGCTGATCACTCTGGCTGACCACCTGTTATAAACAACCCAGAGCCCAAGTGGGGATGAGTTATCGAAGTTTTATTGAGAACAACAGAACTCATTAAAGCAAAAGGGACAGCGCTGGGAGTGTGGCAAAATGGCAGAGGCTAGTGCACAAAATAGCGGCTCCACCTTTTATACCCCGGATATTGCATCAGCTTTATGCATATTCATTTTTGGTTTTACGTAGTCTCGCCCCACGTCACTCTTCTCGGTGCCAATGTAGTTTTGTCACTGTGGTCATCAGGGCCCTCATTGGATGAAGCTTTACTCCTTTTAAGTTCACGTCTCCAAAGTTTTTCTAGCAACAGTCTATCCAATGTAAACTCATAAACCCACATTACAGCACACGAAACCATACTGTCCTCGTGAAAGCCAATTTCAGAAACTAGGCTATTGTGACAACATTAACCACTTTATAACACATATGATTATCTTCATATTAACAACATTGACCATTTTACAACATATATTATTATCCTAATATTTAATATCAATTCATCTAATATTTTGCAAAAGCCAATTTCCACTAACTCGCTTCTCACACCACCGAAATGGTTTGGGGAGGGAAGGGGGATGGAATAGGGGTTTGGCACTTTTAGTTGGGCATGAACAGTCTTTCTGTGCTGGGTTTGGGGACCATCATGTGGTGTCACACCTCTTTCTCTCTAGGAGCAGCTTCTAACAAATGTAAGAGAGAGGTTTGTTTACAGGGACAGCCTGCAGGAGCACCATGATAAAACAGCCTGGAAGACCATGGAGGAAGGGATCCAATGCCTCAGAGAAAAGGCGCTGTTGGAGGCACTTTTTGGAAGGGACGGGCATCCCAATGGCATCCCCAACAAGGTAAAGTGTACATCAGGGATGTGGTGGAGCCTTGGACAGCGAGGGGCCATCAGAACACTCCTGTTGTGTCAGATTATCCCTTTTTCTGACCCAGAGATGGGGCTCCTGAGAGGTATTTTAAAGACTTTTATTCGATTTTCAGTCTCATGTGAAGGGTGAGAGTACAGATGTTATCATTCACTCCACCAAAATCAGAAGCCAAACTATTTCCTAATTGCAATACATTACAAATGTTTTTTGGCCTATCAGCTTTTGCTGATACACAATGCTGCTAATGCTTTTAAACTAATCATTTAAAAATACCCCCCGTGGGTCCTACTACAATACATCTCTCATAGTTCTATTTCTCCAAAATATCTAGTCTATTTGCAAGGTGATCATTTGAAACTTGTTTCTAGTTCCATTTCTATCTCAACAATGTCTGTCCTATTCCATGGCCTTTCTAAGTCAGCATATTTTATCTCAGAGTTGGCATACATATGCACACTATGTGAGCCTTCCATCAGGCTTTGAGAATTCTCTACAAATCCATTTCCCACACTGTTTCATGGTGAAAATACGTTTTGAGGACAACCAAGAGTCTGTGGGCTCTGTACCCAGTAAACTCAGGATGGTCCATGCCCCACTACGGACCCACACCTCTGTGGTAGAGACATTGGTTGAGAGTGTCAAGGCTCTCAGAGGTAAAATATGAACAGGAAAAACTCAGGGAGGAATTTAGGGAGAACAATTTCCATATGGCACCAGGGAAAACCAGAGCCCCCAAGATGAGAGTCAGACGCCTCCAAGCCAGAGGGAGTGGATATGCCCCATGAATTGACCTGTGGTACTTCCTACCTGACCACTGAGAAGATGTGGGGTGGTGGGACAGGAAACCTCCCTGTGCCCTGGCAGCCCGAGTGCAAGAACTGAAGGACAAGGGGAAAGGGAAGTCAGTGAGAGTCAGTGCAGTGCCCGTGTCCCATGGGCAAAGATCCGACCTACTGGAAGGTACCTCCCAATATTCACAAGAGCAGTGTGAGAGGTGCCCTGCCTTGAGCCAGGTAGAGGCACCAGGGGATGAATTTGTCCCCTGGACTGTGTGGATCCTGTGATGGTCTGGCACGTCAGACCCACAAGAATACAAGGCTTTGGGTGACACTGGAGCTTAGTGCACTCTGATACCATCAGGACATGTGGGGTCCAAAACTGTCCCCATTTCTGGGGTGACAGGGGGTTCTCAGAGCTGATGGTGGCAGAAGCTAAAGGGAGCCTGAGGGGACCTTCAAGCACTGGGATCAGCATCCAGCAAAGGCTACATGGCCAGTCAACACCAGAGTCCCTTCACACTGTGGATGGAGATAAGATCCCGTGGTACATCTGAGAGGTCTGGTTGGATTAACCGCGCCTCAGGCAATGGCAAACCTACTTGTGGGATTGTTTCTGCTCCAGGACCAGGTTGTACCTGGTGGGTGATGCAGAAAGATGGAGAAACACAATGTATCCTTCAAGGGGGTATTACCTTTGGGTGAGCTGTCTGTGACTCTCCACCTGTATCTGTATATATGTATATATATATGTATATATACATCCATAAATATTTATAGGATTAGAATATGGTGTGTATGTATATAGTTGAAAAGTCTTAAGTTCTATGTTAGTATGGGGAAAAAAATCAGGGTGGAAATTGTTATGAGTTTAGGGCTCTCAGTGAACTTTTTCCCATTGTCATCGTGAAGGTGCTGGGAGGGGGAGAGGTGACTCCTGGATGGACAGCCAGCGGTCAAGCCACACGGAAAGAGCGGCTGATAGCCCTGGCATTCCAACAGGACAATTTGGAGGGGAACAAAGGCTTCTAGCAGCTTTGCTTTGAGGGCTCTCCTGCTCGGGTACCGGGAGCTGTCCGAGGTGCCGCCCTGGGCTTTCCGTGCCGTAGCTCCGCGCCGCGATCGAGCTCTGCCTGACCTCCGCCTGACCCGCCGCCGGCGAGAGGATCCCGCCGGCCGCCCCCACTGACTCAGGCTTGGGCAATTTCCGGGACACTGCCCGCGTGGGTTGACAGGGCGAGCATCGTCTTCTCTCCCTCCCGTGCCGGCAGCAGCCCAGATCACCCTGGGAAGTTCCGAGCTGGCACTGGACCCCCCCTGCCCGCAGGGCAGTCACCGCAGCCTCTGCCCTGCTGGAGCCGGCAGCGACCTTTGCCAGCTGGGTCATAACTGCACCAAAGGGGAACAAAGAGCACTGAGCAGGTGGAAGGCTTCTGTTCTCGTGTTGTTGATTGTTCTATTTCTTTTTTAGTAAAGAACGGTTATTCCTCTTTCTGCATTTTTGCCTGAAAGCCCCGTAATTTCGAAGGTATTATTTAGAGGGAGGGGTTTTCTTTTGATTCCAGGAGGGTTCCTGTCCTCCTTGGAAGACATTTGTCTTAAACCAAGATACCTTGGGAGACTGAGCTTGAAGGTTTTCATTTCTCTGGAAAAGAGCCATCCTTCATGGACAGGAATCAGGGGCTGAAAGTGGGATTTCCTCTCCTAAAATTATGAATATCTGAGGATTTCTCCTAGACAACAGCTGCTGGGACCGACAGCTCAGCTTGCCTTGGACTCCCAGGGGCTGCCTCTGAGTGTCCCCTAGACACTGGGCTGGAAAAGAGCCGTCGTTGGAGGCCAGGCGCCTGGGGCCGAAATTTGGATTCCATCTCCTAAAACTGCAAATGTCCGAGGATTGCTCCCAGATGAAAACTGCCAGGAACAATGACTCTGGCTGGCCTTGGGCTCCTGGGGCAAGAAGGTGAAAGTGTTGGGGTGGCACAGACCGACACCCCATCCCCCAGAGCACCCTCACCCCACCCCCAGCTCCAGCCCTGCCTGGTGCCCCCCTGCGCTCCCCGAACAGCGTCTGATCCCCGGAGCTGCCCTGGAGCCTCCGCCGGGCCTGGGGCTGATGGGGGGCACAGCTGGGGCCGGCGGGACCGGGCGGGCGCACCTGGGACAGAGGGACCAGGATGCCAGGGGGGAGGTGACGGCACGGTGGCCGACCAGGGACCTTGGGGAGGTGCCGGAACGGAGGGAGCGGAATCCTGTGCTCAGAGCCCCGGCGCAGGTCGCGGCTGCCATCGTGCCTGCCAGGGCGGGGAGTGTCACACTGGGATGGGACCGCCGGTGGCGATGTGTCTGAACCGATGGTGACAGCGCGCCCGAAGTCGCTGTCGCGATGTGTCGAGACCGACTGTTGCCATGGCAACGCCACCAACAGCTCCCGGGACTCACGGGGCATCCTGGAATGGGCCGGGGAGGAATGGGGACGCTGAGATATGAGAAGGGAGAATTCAGGGGATGGCAGAGTTGGAATTACTGCAGCAAAAGGGAGGGACAAGCTGCGAGAGGAACAGCCCTGCAGGGAGGATGGAGGGGATCGAGGGGCTCCGGAGATTCCCCGGCAGCCCGTGGGGGTTCCCGGGGAGCAGAGACCCCCCTGCAGCCCTGCAGGAGCCCCCGGCCGAGCAGGGGATGCCCGAAGGGGGCTGTGAGCCTGTGGGGAGCCCCTGCTGGAGCCGTTCCCGAGAGGGGAAGGTATTTTTCAGACGTTTCACGTCTCATTTTTCAGCTTTTCATGGAGAACAGATTTTATTTATTTGCCCAAGTCAACTCCCTTTTGCCCCTGATGGTGCTCAGGGACTGATCCCTCCCTGCCCTTCTCCCAGCCCAGGAGCCTTTTGTTCTCTTCACCATGCCCTGTGCAGGTGAGGAGGGGACGGATGGAGCAGCTCTGGGGACACCTGAAATCCAGACAGGGTCACTCCCCACATCCCCAAAACGGTCCTGGGGCAGAGCCACTGCTCGATATTTCCACACTTTTCCCTCTCATCTGGAAGCCACAACCAGGACTCAAGTATTCTTTCCAGGAGGTTCCAAAGGGCTGCATGTTTGAGACAGGGTCCCGGTCAGGTTGTTGAGCAGATGGGTGTGGAATTTGCAGAACTCCTGGGGCTCTCTCAGCCCCTTGCTGAGAGGGACAAAATGATCAATTGCTGCATTTCCAGAGTGGTTCCCTCCCAGCTGCCCCTGCAGGGGGGGTTTCCAGCCAGCCCTGCTCTGAAAACCATCAAAGGCCCTCACAGAGCCACTGCTTGGGCTCCCATTGCCTTTTGTGGAACAGTGACATTCCCCTCCAAGAACTGCCATCTCCCAGCACAAGACCCACCCAGCCAGGATGTGGCACCCCTGGGACAGGATCCCCCCAGGACGTGTCACCCCCAGAACAGAGACCCCAACAAAAAGGAAACTCTCTGGATGTGCCCCCCCTAGAAAAGAACTGCATTCCCCCCGCTCCGCCCCCCACATCTGGCTCACAGCACAAACGGCCTCTTCCTTCTGCTGCAGGAAAGATGAAGTGAAAGTGTTGGTGGGGCACAGCTGGACACCCCCAGCCCCCACAGCAGAGACCTGGAACCTTCTGGGAGCCTCTTGTGGTGCTCCCCCACCCCCAACCACAACCGTCTGAAGGGCCTGCGCTGGACCCTGGGTCTCCCCAAAATCTGAGATACCCAGGGAAGGAGCTGCAATCCCCATGCCCACCCAGCCACTGCCCATCCCTGGGACTCCCATTCCACTGGAAACCCAAGCATGGGACCCCAGTTCTTTAGGGTTCCCTGTCCCCAGGATCCCCATCCTGGCACTCGCATTCCTCAGGACCTCCATTGCCCAGGAACCACCTTCCCTTCATCCCATCCCATGGGCCCCCATTCCCCCAGGACCCCAACTCCTACAGGCCCCCATTCAACTGGCACCCCCATCTCAGGGACCTGCATCCCATGACCCAAAGTCCCTGGTACCCATGATCTCCTAAGAACCTCATTCCTGGACCCCCCACCCATGGAGACCCCCATTCCCAGGCACCCCAATCCTCCCCCTCCTCAGGATCCCCATTCTCTGAACCCCCATTTCCTTGGGACAACACTCCCAGGATCCCATTGTGGGGCTACCCCATTCCCTGGGACCCACATCCTTCACTCCCCACATTCCCTGAGTGCCCCAGTCCTGGGAACACCCTGTCCCTCACCATGTCCCACCCTGCCCCCACAATGTGCCACCAACACATGGAGAGGAGACGTGACCTCGCTTCCTTCCCTTCTGACCAAAGAGCCACCACCCAGGGGACAGGTGGCCCTGACAGTGTGTGACAGCCAGCCTGGATGGCCGGGGACACGGGGATGGCCGGGAAGGTGGCCCTGCTCCTGTGGGGTGAGTGCCCCGGGCACGGGCCTGACACACTGGGGATGGGCCCTGGTGGGGCAGAGACTGGTGGGGAGGGGGCACAGGGGGGCTGTGGGGTCCCCAGAGGTCCTCAAGGCCAGCAGAACCACACCATAGGGGTAAACCCATCAGTGTGACCAGGGTTGTGGGGTGGCTATGGGGACAGGAAGAGCAGACAGGAATTTGGCAGCTGGGTGGTGGGAATGGGATGCAGGGACAGGAACGGAGAGAAGGGGGGTTGTGAGGAGGGGAATGTGGGGACGGCTCTGTGGGAACAGGAATAGGGGGACAGGGATGTGGGGACAACAGGCACCTTGGAGCTGGGGCACCTGTGGGGACAGGTGGAGCTGCACCATGCAGAGGGGCTGTGGGGACAGGTACCATCAGAATGGGATCATGGGCACAGGGCCATGGGGATGTGGCCATGGGGACAGGTGCCACAGGGCTGGTGAGGATGACCTGGGCCAGCATCGAGTGTCTGTGGTGTCGCCATGTCCTGCCTACACCCAGGGTGGCCACACTGTCCCCATCCCCAGGGAATCTGTTCCCAACAGATGTGACTGTGGGCAGCTGTGACACAGACATGTCCCCTGGCCTCACCAGACCACTTGGGGACTATCCCTGTGAGAAGCAGTGTCTCAAAGGGGACAGTTTGGGGAGGGTCCCCACACCCCACCCCCATGTGCCACTGTCCCTGCAGGGCCACCCCCACCCAGCCCTGTCCCTTCTCTCTTCCAGCCCAGACCCTCAGCCTTGCTGGTGAGTCCTCGGAGGATGCCATGTCCCCACCCTGCTGTCCCCAGCCCCGTGGTGGCCCTGGCAGGCTGGTGTCCCCTGTCACCCGCAGGCACCCAGACCACCCAGCTCCTGGTGGATCCCCCCTGGAGGCCGGCGGTGCTGTGGGACCGGGTGACACTGACCTGCCAGGGCTGGGGGACCGCTGATGCCACCACCTGGTACAAGGATGGGCAGCGCTGGGGGCAGGAGGGACTCAACAACTTCACTGTCACCGAGAGAGGCATCTACACGTGTGACAGACCCGGCAGTGGGCCCAGCCCCCCCGTGCACGTTGTATATGGTGAGAAATCTTTGTGCCCCCACGCTGGCACCTGCGGGAGCCCTGAGAGCTCTGGGTGAGCTCATCTCCATGGGTCACACCCCTCGTGTGATCAGAGCCCGTCCCCTGCACACGGGGACATCCCAGAGCATCACTGGAGCATGCCCTATACATGCCGGTGCATCCCTGTGCGACGAGACCACCCTGCTGCAACGGGCGACCCCTGGTTCCTTCTGTTGCTATCGGGACCCTCCTGTCCCACAGCCACCGTAGTGCTGCAGGTGTCGGCGAGGGCGCTGCTGGAGGGGGACTCGCTGACCCTGCGCTGCCGTGTCAGGCAGGAGGATTGGGACCTTTCAGTGCGCTTCTACCACAATGGGAAGCATCTATGGCGGCACTCCGGCGGGACCGAGCTCACCGTGCAGCTGCACCACAGTGGCCACTACAGCTGCAGTGCCCGTCCTTCCCATGTGATCTCACCGTGGTTTGAGTCGGCACCGGTGACAGTGACAGTGCACGGTGAGCACGCCACACCTCCCACCTCAGCACCCTCACAGCCCCTCCCCAGCGGACTCGGGGTCACGCCGCCCCCCGCCCCTGAGTGCTCGTTCCCACAGCTCTTACCGGCGCCGGTGCTGGAGAGTTCCCCCTCAATCTCAGCTGCCTCAGCACCCCCAGCCCCCTGCGGCCCCCAGCCCCCCTCCTGCACCTCTTCTACCGGGACGGGCAGTCGGTGGGGGGCCCACAGGGGTCCCCACAGCTCCTGGTGCCCTCTGTGGGGGTCTCCCACTCGGGGAATTACAGCTGCCAGGTGCGCTCCGAGGGGGGGGAACGTGCGGAAGAGCAGCGCCCGGCTCCGCGTCACGGTGCGCAGTGAGTGCGGGGATGGGCACGGGGCGACCCCACAGCCCTCCCTCCCCGGGTCCCCCAGCCCTCCCTGAAACCCTCCCCAGGTCCCTCATCCATTCCCGCACCCCTCCCTGGCTGTCCACATGCCCCCCATCTCTCCCTGGCATTCCACACCCTGGTCCATCCCAGGACCCTTTTCCAGGTCCCTGCTCCATTTTCAGGTCTCCTTTCCTTACCCAGGTCCTTCAAACCTCATTTCCCACACCCCTCTCTGAGCCTCCCACATCCCTCCCTGAGGTGCCTCTTTCTCTTCCCAGGTCCCCAGTCTCTCCCTGAGGTCCCTCCATGGTCTCCGAGTCCCTGCACCCCTCCTTGAGTCCCCGTCTTTGTCCCTGGGGTATTCCCCATCCCCCTCCTATCCCCCCTCACTCATCTCTCCCTGCAGGGGTCCCGCTCTCAGGGGTGTCCCTGTGGGCACAGCCCCCCGGGGGACAGGTAGCACTGGGGGACCAACTGGTGCTGAGCTGCACAGAGGCCCTGGAGACAGGTCCCCTGTCCTTCTCCTGGCACCGGGGGGGCTCTGGGGCACTGCTGGGCACCGGCCCCCACCTGGAGCTGCAGCACATTGGGGACAATGACAGCGGCCACTATCACTGCCGGGTCAGCAATGGGGACAGTGTAGCCGAGAGTGTCCCATGAATGTCACCATCCTGGGTGAGCGGGACCCTCGGGTGGGGGGTGACCCCAACCACAGCAGCCCCATCCCACCTGACCAGGTGCCAGCCCTGTCTGTGTCCCCGCAGTGCCCGTGGCCAATGCCACCATCACCCCCGGTCCCCTGTCACACCAGGTGGACGCAGGTGACCCCGTGACCCTGCGCTGCTCAGTGCAGGTGGGCTCAGCCCCTGTCACCTTCACCTGGCTGCACAACGGGCAGGAGGTGGCCTGGGGCCCTGTCCTGGAGCTTGGGAATGTCAGTGTGGGACATTCAGGCACCTACCAGTGCGTGGCCACCAACCAGCTGGGACAGGACGGGCACCGCGTGTTCCGGGCACTCAGCTCTGAGCTGGCCCTGGAGGTGACACCGCTGGGACACCGGGGTACAGGTGGGGTCACACAGGGTCACCAGGGGGTGCAAGACTCCTGAGGTGAGCGGTGACCCTGATGTGTCCCCCTCTGTCCCCAGCAGTGGCTGTGAATGTCACCAGGACCCTCCTGTTCCTGGTTCTGCTCCTGAGTGTCATCGGGGGCTGTCACTGGTGGCACCGCACGGGTGGGTGACAAAGGAGGTTGACTGGGGTCCTACAAGAAGTGGGGGGAAGCCCCACAGACGGGGGGCCATTGGGACATCACACAAAGCCCCTGACCTGGAGGCAGCTGAGCCCCCAGTGCCCTTTGTTTGGGGTGCTCACCTCAAAGTTTGGAGGCATTTTGGAGGGTCCTGGGGTGTCCCAGAAAGACCCTTGAGGAATATTGGGGTGTCACTGGGAGCTCTTGGGGCCTTTAGGGAGGTGTTGGAGAGTCGTGCAGGGATGTTGAGAGGTCTTCTGGGATCCTGGAGGAGTTTGGAGGCTTCCTTACATTCCATTCTTGGGATTCTTGGGAGCTTGAGGGGTGCAGGGTCACTGAGAAGAATCAGGGGTCCCGTGGTGGTTCAGGGGTCCTGGGGGGGGCCTTGGAGTACGTGGGTGGCTCAGGTGTTCTGGAGCTCTCCAGGGGTGGGTTTGGGTGCAGGGGGCCTGGGAGTCCAGTAGAAATCGGTGTCTGGTGGGGGTCCAGGGGTCCAATGGGCATTTAAAGGTCCCAGGTGGCGTTGGGGGCCCAGGGCACCCAATGATCACCTTCTCCCCTTTTTCTTGCAGCTGCCAGGAAATCCCAGGACAGGTGAGGGGGGGGCTCCAGCCATGGCTCTCCCTCCTCCCCAGACACCCCTCCCACACCCCCTTATCCCTGCAGGCCCCCCCCAGAGCCCCTGGATGCCCTGGAGGAGGGGAAGGTGCTGGACACCCACATCGTGGGCACCGAGCAGGCAGGGGGTGAGTACAGGGGGGGACATGGACATGTCACCCACGGGTGTCACCCCAAACAAAGTCCCCAGAACCAACGTCTCTTACAGGGTCCCCCCACACTGTCCCTCACAAGGACCCCCAGGTGACCCACGCAGAGCTGCCAGGACCACATGGGCAACTGCAGGACACCAGTGACATCTATGAGAATGTGCTGTGACACTGGGGGACACTGGCAGTCCCCATCCCATGGCTCCCATGGTTGTCCCTCCTGCCCGGGGTGATGATCACAAGTCTGGGGAGGGGCTGCACAGGGCACCCAGTGCTCCCTTTCCCCCCCCCAGTACACCCATGGCTCCCCACCTCTCCTCCCAGTGCCAGGGGGGCACAGGACCCATTTCCTTGTTATTTGGCCCAAAATGAAGCTTTTTGGTTAAACTGGCAGAAATGGTGTTTCTTCAGCTCTGTCGGGCTTTAGGAATGGGATTCTCCAATTCTGGGCTGACACTAAAAAACCAGGGGCCGCTGTCCCTCCTCCTGCCTGTGGAGGCACAAAAGGCAAAAGTCCCAAAGGGCTGAGAGAAGAACAATCTCCTGCAAACAGCAACGAGAGAACACAACCAACAGCAGCAGCAAGGTTCAGAATCCAAAGTGTCACAAAAGGAACAATTTCCAGGGAAGAAACCCTGACAAGGAACAAACCCTGGACACTTCCCCCAGCACGTTTCCTCCACCAGAGGAACCTGGCAGGGCTCTGGATCTCCATTGCTCTGATGGCCAAAGAGGCCTTCAGGAGGTTCTGGATTCTCTTCTCCCTGTCCCAAACCCCTCCTCTGCCGTGTTCCCCACCCGATGATGTCACAAAGGCTGTGGGGGTGTTCCAGAGCCTCCCCCTTTTCCAGGGCAGTCAGGATCAGGCCATGGCAGTTGAATTCTCTCTGTCTCCACAGCAGCTCTGCCAAAGCCCAGCGATGCCCTTTGGGCTCCCTGAAATCCCCTCTCCTGACAGAATCTGTGCCAAGGATTCCTGGAGCCACGGGGCCAGTCCCAAGGGCCTGTTTGGGCCATTCCCAGCTGGGGTCACTTCATCTCCCAGCTCAGTCCCTCTTGGGATCCCCCTGTCAGCCCAGGAGGAGAGATGGATCCTGCCCCTGTGGATCTCGATGGCAGCAGGGGACATTGTGCCCTGGGGTCACCGACAGCCGTGTGCTCCCGTGGCTCTGCTGTGCCAGGCCATGGATCCACACAGTCCGAGGGATCCCAGTGTCCCTTTGGCAGGAGCCAGGGCCCCTCTAGTCCTGGTCATGGCACTCCTTGTTCCCCATGATTGTGGGAATGACATCCCAGCTCATGGGTTTTCCCTCTCCCAGCTGAGCGTGGGGGGATTTTCCCAAGGAAAACATGGATTTGGGGAACAACTTCCAGGCGTGAGAGAGGAAAGGCAGAGAGGGATTGGAATAATGGGAAAGGGGTGTCACTCCATGGTGTCACCCCATGGTGTCACTCCATGGTGTCACTCCATGGTGTCACTCCATGGTGTCACTCCCTCTGAAGAGGACAGGGGGGGGATCCTTGGGAATCCACAGCCTCACATATGATGAAACATGGGAATACAGGGCTGGGGGAATACCGGAATATCAGAATATAGAAATACAGGAACACAGGGCTGTTGGAATATTGAAATATAGGCATACAAGTCTGTTAAATGCAGGGACACAGGGCAATTGGAATACAGGGATACTGAAATATAGGAATGCTGAAATTTGGGAATATTGAAATATGGGAATATTGAAATGTGGGAATATTGAAATGTGGGAATATTGAAATGTGGGAATATTGAAATATGGGAATACAGAGCTATTGGAATACAGGATTATTGAAAATTAGGAACATTGAAACGTAGGATTATTGAAATATAGGAACACAGGGCTACTAGAATACTGAAATACAGGAATACAAGGCTGTTGGAATTTCGGGATACAGGAATATGTTAAGAGCCCCCTTGGCCTGGGAATGCTGCTTCCTCAACTGGATCATCCAAGTGCAGAATTCCCTCCACTCCCAGCTTCTCCCGCACAGAAAAATCAAAGAATCGGGAATTTGGGTCAGCTGGGACAAAGCCAAATCCCAGCTGGGATTTCTGCAGGATTCACCCACCACAGGCAGGTCCCGACAGCTCCTCACACCCTTTGGACTTCCAGACCTGGCAGCAAAACATTCCTGCAGCTTGGAAATCCCTGGAATTGATCCATAATCAGACTCTGCCAACCCAGAGCAAAGTGCAACAGCAGGAGGATCCAGAGGGATCCCTGAAAACCAACACCCACACTGGAATTTGAGGGATTTCAGCCCAAAAACAGCCACACAGTTTAAGGATTTTTGGTTTTGAGGGGGAAGATGAGTTTCCACACAGCATGAAGATTCCCCTGGGAAGGTGTTTTCTGGGTCAAAGTTACAATTTGGGGTGCCAAAATGCAGCAGATGGAGAACACAAGATCCAGGAATGGGGAGGAAGCATCTCCATGTTGAAACCCAAGGGTTTTAT
This sequence comes from Cyanoderma ruficeps, assembly GCA_008694505.1. NCBI lineage: Eukaryota > Metazoa > Chordata > Aves > Passeriformes > Timaliidae > Cyanoderma > Cyanoderma ruficeps. The sequence continues at coordinate 1,273,758 of VZDJ01000251.1, read as the reverse complement.
CCCTAAAAATGCCCCCTGCCCTTCCTAGGAGAGTCTCCACTTGAAATCCAAGGGTTTTATCCCTAAAAATGCCCCTCTGGCCTCCCCAGCAGGGCCCCCATGTTGAAATCCAAGGATTCCCCCTCTTGAGACTCCTGTAAAATCCCCCAAAATCCCTAATGAGGGGTGGGAGGCTCAGACCGCCCTGTTTGAGATCACCCAACTCCCAGTGAGGCTCAGCCCCCTCAGGACCCCCAAAATTCCCAGTGAGGGGTGGGGGGGGCTCAGTCTGGGCTCACCCTCCTCAGGACCCCCAATTCCCGGGCCTCCTGACCCCCCCAAAGTCCCCAGCAATGCTGGGGGTCTCATCCCCCTGTCACCACACCCTCACCAAGGGACCCTCAGAGCCCCTCAGGACCCCCCAAATTTCCAGCAAGGGACATGGGCTCATCTCCCCCCAGTCACACCCTCACCAA
>VZDJ01000251.1:1258975-1273231 GCA_008694505.1 Cyanoderma ruficeps | reverse complement strand
CCCCCCCGCCCAAACCCCACCACGGGCTCATCTCCCCGATTCAAATAAATTCACTTAACTGTTAAATCATCCCTTTATTCCGATCTCGGGAACGTGCTGGGGGCGTCCCTCCGCGAACACGTTCCATCAGGCATCGTTCGCTCGGGTTTACAGACATTGCGACAGTCAAATTGCGATAGGCAAATTGTGATAGCCCAAAGACTTCCCAAAGCCCTCCCCAAAGCCCCTCCCCGTTTTGCACACAGTGAGTTACGTCACTCAGAATTTCTCGGGTTTTTTTTTCCCCAGGTCCTTTATGTTTTCCGTGGAGTAAGATTGCCTCCTGACGTTCGATATTCTGAACCGCAGCGCTTGTTTTGGGTGTTTTCGGGGCGCTTGCCTCGATTTTGTACGATTCCATCGTCATCACGCCCCTTGGCCGAACCTTGACGGTGGCGGGTTTGAGTTCCTGCACAATCCACCTGTGTGGGTTTGTCTATTCCTTGTCCTCATTTAAAACCCTTAATGAGGAAAGGCAACAGGGTTTCCCCCTCACTTTAGACCTTAAAATGATGAAAATGTGGGCTTACCCTCAATGCAAACCCAAAAAATGCCATCACCAATGTTTTGCCCTTCTATTTAAACTGAAAAAAAAAAAGGAAAATTGGGGCTCTCTGTCAATTGATACCACTTACATCATGGAAAAGGCAGGTTCTCCTTTGACTGTTACCCTTAAAATCTCAGGTGAAGGGGGATCCTTCCCAGTTTAAACACAAATGATAATGGTAAAGGAGATTTTTCTCTCAGTTTAAACCCCTTTTCTCCTCAAAACCCTCTTTTTTTAGTGAGGGCACTGAGAGGGATCTGGGAGCACCCCTGGGGTGGGACAGTCAAGATGAAATCAAAAAGGGAAAGAAGAAAGATCCCCTCGTCTGACCCCATGTGCTGCCCCACCTGCTCAGGTGCTGCTGCTGGGCACAAGGGGTGGTCCCTCCTCACTCTCTTGGGGAAATGTTCCCTCTCCAGGTACATCCAGGTGCTCCCTCAGGCCCTGAGAGGCTCCAATTGTCGTTCCTAGAGGGGCACCCAGGGACCGTCCCCTCAGCCCCTCTGCTTGCCCAGGTTCCAGCCCAGACGTGCCCAGGGGATCCCCCAAAATCAGCCCCCAGCAGGACCCACCCCCTTCTCATCCTCAGGGATCACACCTGGGGCTGCTGCACCTTGGAGTGTGGGGGAGAGGTGGACAAAGGTCCTGCTGGTCATTCCCTCCCCTGGACAGCGCATTTAATGTACCCGAGACACAGTGAGGGGTTTGTGTTTCTCTTCCAAAGGAAAAGATCTGTCATTCTCATCCAGGTGTCCATGGCTGAAATTTGGATTCCACTTCCAAAATTCTGTATGTCCAAGGGTTGCCCCCAGATGAAAGTTGTCAGGACTGATTACTCTGGCTGGGCTTGGAGTCCCAGAAGCCACCTCTAGGATGGTTCTGAGACACTGGAGAATGAGGCTTTCCTTCCTATGGTAAAGAGACAATATTCCCCACATTGTACCTGCAGCCGAAATTGGAAGTCCACGTCCTAAAATAACAAACGTCCAAGGATTTCTCCCAGATGAAAGCTCACAGGACCAATAGCTCTGGCTGCCCTTGGACTCCTGGGTCACCTCTCAGCTGCCCCCCAAGAGATGAAGGTGGGATATTTTCCTTCCTGTGTGTCTTGGTTTGAAAGATTAATGTCTGCCAAGGAGAGCAGAAACCCTCCTGGAAAGGAAAAACAACCTCTCCCTCTGAATTATTATAAGTTCAAAAATACAGGGCTTTCAGGAAAAAAATGTAGAAAAGGGAATAACGGCTCTTTACTGGAAAACAAACAGAACAGAATGCAACAATCAACAAGACAAGAATTGAAGTTTCCGACCCGCTCGTGGCTGGTTTAATATTTGCTGCAGTTATGACCCCGGCCGGCAGGAGGCGCTGCAGGGACCACTCCCGGCCAGCAGGGGGAGCTGCAGGGAGCACTCCCGGCCAGCAGGGGACGCTGCAGGGAGCACTCCCGGCCAGCAGGGGACGCTGCAGGGAGCACGCCCGGCCGGCAGGGGGCGCTGCAGGGAGCAATCCCGGCCAGCAGGGGACGCTGCAGGGAGCACGCCCGGCCGGCAGGGGGCGCTGCAGGGAGCATTCACGGCCAGTAGGGGGCGCTGCAATATAGGGTCGAGCCCCTCAGGGAGCGATGGCCGCCTTGGCACCACAAGGGAGAAGGTGAGGGTGTTACCCCTGCACACCCTACGTGCTTGGAACCAGGTGCCAGCAGCAGAGGAAGCCACAGGGCTGGCTAGAATCCTCTCAACAGCAGCGGGCACAGGTGAGTAAGGTAGGCAGAACTCCATCGTAGTGCTGGCTTGAAGCACAGCCAGAGTCAGGTCTGAGCCCGCAACCTCTCATGGCACCGTGAAGCAGCTCCTGAAAAATCCCCCGTGGAAAGAACCCACCCCCAGCCAAAACCCCCAAACCCCTCTCCCCCTCCCCACACCATTTTGTTGGTGTGCCAGAGCTATCAGCCAATTCCATTGGTTTAACTCAGTCACCGACCATCCACCCCCCCAGGAGCCCCTCTCCCCTTCTTCTCCCAGTGCCTTCACACTGACAGTGAGAAATATTCACTATGAAACCAAAACCCATACCAGGGGCTTTTGCTGTGGCTGAGCACTCCCAGCTCTCCAGGAGGTCATGGCTCGTCCCAGGGATGGGGTCCTGCAGTCCTGGTTGGTGCCGTGTTGCTGACGGGGCCCGGTTCTGGTGGCCATCGGTCCCTATTGTTCTTACACCCTGAGCAGCCCCACAGCAGAAGGGTCCTGGGAGAGCCCAGGGCAGAGACTGAGCTGTGGAATTGCCTCTGTCTCCACAGCAGCTCTGCCAAAGCCCAACGATGCCCTTTGGGCTCCCTGAAATCCCCTCTCCTGACAGAATCAGTGCCAAGGATTCCTGGAGCCACGGGGCCATTCCCAGCTGGGGTCACTTCATCTCCCAGCTCAGTCCCTCTTGGGATCCCCCTGTCAGCCCAGGAGGAGAGATGGATCCTGCCCCTATGGATCTTGATGGCAGCAGGGGACATTGTGCCCTGGGGTCACCTAAAGCCATGTGCTCCCGTGGCTCTGCTGTGCCAGGCCATGGATCCACACAGTCCGAGGGATCCCAGTGTCCCTTTGTCCCTTTGGCAGGAGCCAGGGCCCCTCTAGTCCTGGTCATGCCACTTGCTGCTTATTCCTTGTAAATATGACCTGGAGGTCCCTTCCGGAGGATGGGAAGCAACATCATCCCTCCTGTTCTGACTGAGGACCTGCACATGGGAGACTGGAGCACATTTATCCTTGTAGAATTTCCTCTGGTAGTGGTTGTTCCTTTGAACTCCCATCTCTGTGCTGCCAGGGCACAGGTGGGTTTTCCATGCCATTTCCTCTCCATGCTCCTGCAGGTAAAACCACAGGTTTGGGAGCACTGGGAGGAGGAGGCGAGCAGAGCAAGAGCCCGGTGGAAAACACTGCTCAGAAAATGTCATTTGTTGGAAAACTCAGTCAGTGGGTGTGCTGGTTTGAAAGTAAACCAGCAGGAGAAATGAGCACCACACAAATACCTTGAGAGAGATTTCGGGTCAGAATTACAATTTAATAGAAAGATCACAGAAAATGCAATGATACAGAAAAAAACTGTCTTAAAACCACAAAGGCAGAGTACAACCTGGCATCCTGTCAGTCAGAGTAGTGGATGAAGTCCTGTTGAATGATGGTTGCAGTCTTATCAAAAGCAGTGGTCCTGGAGAAGATCTGGTCCTGCTCTAGGTCCCTCAAGCTGTGGTGATGTCCCAAATCCCCAAAAAGCCCAGATTATATATGGTCAGATTCAGGCAGGAATGTTCAGTGCCTCTCCCAGGGCAGGGAATTTCACAATGGAATTATGTATTCCTGTGACTCATGGGATGTTCTGGGGAATCCTTGATGGCCTAGGTCTCCACAGGCTGCTCACCTGGACCTGCCCGCTGGCAGAAGTGACCCTTAGGCTGAGTCAGTTTGGGAAGACAAAAAAAACTGCTGTGCAGGCTTTGCTTCCTTCCCTTATCTCACACCCAGCTGGCAGCCTGAGGGGTCGGCTGTGCACTGGGCAGCTACAGGGAGTGACCCATCCATGGTCAGGATGGTGGAGATGGGAGAACACACAGGTTGGTTACACCTGCAGCCTTGTCCTCGTAACTCAGGACAAAGGAAATGGAGCCCCAAATCTGTGGGGGACTGGAGCTGGTTCCACGTGGGACTGGGCCTAGAAGGAGGCTGTGGCAGCTCAGCTCTGGGCTTTGCGCTCCACATGGGCGTAATACTTGACAGGAATTCCACTGGCTCTGCAGAGGAAAGAATCCATTAGACTCCCAATGGATCTGGGACCGTGGCTCTGCAGCAGGTCCTGTTTGCTGAGGATGCAGAGGGAGCTGGGAGGTGGCCCAGGCTGAGCAGGAAGGACTCAGGGAGCCCAGGAAAGCAGCACTGGCAGCTCCTGACCTGAACTCCTGCAGCTTCTGCTGCCTGAGCTGGGTGAGGCGCTGGCGGCGCTGCCGGACCTCCTGCTCCTGCTGCCGGCCCTCCTCAAGGACGGCCGCCCGCTCCCGCTCCTTCTGCTGCTGGAGCTCCTGGATCTGCTGCCGGAGATACTCGGCATGGGCGCGCTGCCGCAGCTCCCTCTGTTCCCGCTCCAGCTTCTCCCGCTCCAGCTGCTCCTGATGGGCCCTGCGGGAGAGCCGGGCTGGCTCAGGGACCCCGCCACAACCCCCCACACCTGGCACAGCGCCTGGGCTGGCACTGGAGCCACCAGAGCCACCAGCAGGAACTGGGAGCCCCCAGCCACTGCCTCAGCAATCCCTGGGTCCCGTGTGCCTCACTTGAGCACCCTCTGGAATTCCTGGCGGTCCTGCTCCACCTGCATGGCCAGGTACTGTTCCTTCTGGGCCACCTGCTCCAGCCGGTCCTGCCTCAGCTGCTGCTCCAGCTCGGCCTTTTTCCGCGCCTTCTCCAGCTCCTGCCGGCGCCATTCCCGCTCTGCGACCTCTTGGTTCCTCTTGGCCCTCAGAGCATCCTGCCCAAACAGGGGACGGTGCTGGGCCTCCCACGGGGGCAGCTCTGGAAGCCTTTGGCCATGGCTCTGGCTCTGCCGGCACCGCTCCAGGACATCCCCTGGCTCCAGGGGCTGGTCCTGCAGACCCCCCACATCCAGGCACTGCCTCTTTGCCGGGCTGGGGACAGGGCCAGCGGCAGGGGAGCATGTCACCTGTGCCTGTGCCACTCACCCGCTCTGCCTGCCAGTCCTGGACCTGCTCCTGCATGGCCCTGAGCCGGGCCAGCTCCTTCTCCTTCCCCAGGCGCAGTTGTTCCTGCTCTGCCTCCCAGGCGGCCTCACGCTCCTATGGGGGAGAGCCCCAGGGTGTGGGACAGAGGTTCGGGGTGTGGGACAGAGGTTCGGGGTGTGGGACAGAGCCCCAGGACATGGGACAGAGGTTCAGGGTGTGGGACAGAGCCTTGGGGTGTGGGACAGAGGTTCGGGGTGTGGGACAGAGCCCCAGGACATGGGACAGAGGCCCAGGGTGTGGGACAGAGCCTTGGGGTGTGGGACAGAGGTTCGGGGTGTGGGACAGAGCCCCAGGACATGGGACAGAGGTTCAGGGTGTGGGACAGAGCCTTGGGGTGTGGGACAGAGGTTCGGGGTGTGGGACAGAGCCCCAGGACATGGGACAGAGGTTCGGGGTGTGGGACAGAGCCCCAGGGCAGCTCCTGCAGCCCCTGCCCTGCTCTTACAGCCTTCTGCCGCTGCTGCTCCAGAATCCTCTCGTCCTCCAGCCTCTCCCGTTCCCACTGTTGATCCTTCAGCCTCTGGTTCTCTGCATTGAAACGTCTAATCTCGGCATGGATTTGCTTTATTTTCTCCTGTTTCTGCTCCCAGGCCTGGAAATACCACGCAGCGTTGGAGGCCACCAGGACGAGTGCTCCTTCCTCCTCCTCCTCCTCCTCCTCACTCAGGGCAGGCAGACTTTGGGTCATCTCCCAGGGATGCCACAAAGTCCCCATGGGACCACAGCTCTGATCCTGCTGGCTGCTGTCCCCACTCCCTGAGTGTGGCTGATCCAGCACTGCCAGACCCTTTCCAACCAGGTGGAAACTTCCCTGCACCTCCTGTTCCCTGCTCCCACCTTCCGATCCTCCCTCTTCATCTGCTCCAGGCGCTCCAGTCGCCTCTGGCCCTCCTGGTACACCTCCTCAGCCCTCAGCGCTCTCTCCTCTGCATTCTGCTCCATCTGTTTCACAATGTCCTGCCTGGCTCTGGGAATACGAGAGCAGAGGGGTTCCCTCTGGCTCCCTCCTGCTCCCCATTGTGGGGACGCTGGCATGGACAGGGCTGGTGTGGTTGGAATGGGCCCGACGCCTCCATGGGGAAGAGGGAGCCTTCTGCCCACCTCATCAGCTCCTGCTTCCTGTGGCGCTCCAGCTCCTCCTGGACCTCCATGCCCTTGTCCCGCTCCATCTCCATCATCTTGTTCAGGCGCTTCTCCTCCTCCGCCAGCTCCTTGTGGATCATCTGCTTCTCCAGGACTTGCTTGTCCCGGATCATGTTGCACTTGGCATTGAGGAACAGCTGTGGGGACAAGAGGTGTCTGCGGCCTGGAGCCGCACTGGGACACAGGGAGCAGGGAGGGCAAGGGAAGGAGAGGAAGAGCCTGGGAGCCCGAGGAGCAGGGGAGGCTCAGGCAGTGCCAGGTGACAGCGGGGAGCGCCGGCCCTACCGCGTTCAGTTCCCGGATCTCTTCGTCCTGCTCCAGCCTCATCCTCCTCGCCCGCTGCAGCAGCTTCTGCTTCTCCTGCTGCTCCTGCTCTTCCTCCAGGTCACTCTGACGGTTCCTCTTGTCCTCCAGTTCTGCCTTTCTCTGTTCCTCCATCTGGGCCTTTTTCAGGGTTTCCTGTGGGGACAGAGAGCGCTGCCCAATCCGAGGGCTGGCAGGGGTCACACTTCAGGTGCCGCATTCCCGGCATTGAGTGGGGACATGACGGGCTCCTGGGGCCCTGGCACGGCCATGGGCACCCCTTCCCACATCTCTGGGCAGACATTCGATGCCCTTGAAAGGCTGGAAGTGCTGGGCACAATTCCAGGAATGCTGCCCAGCTCTCAATGCAGCCCCCAGCCCTGCAGCATTCCCTGTGCCCCAAAACATGAGGGACAAAAGGGACCCCCTTGGTGAAGCCACCCCCCCTAGAGCCTGGCCACGGGGCAGGAAAAGAGGGAGCAGGAAAGGAGATGCCTACGAAAGCAGCGTCCTGTCTGGCTCTCAGGGTCTTCAGCCTGTCCCAGTGCTCCAGCTGAGTTGGGGCTCGAGCTGATTCCTTGATCCTCTCATATTCCTTTTCCCCAATGATGAGACACGGCTGAGGCTTCTCCTGGGGAATGCTGGGGGGCACAGGGAGAGAGCTCAGTGGCACGGAGACCCCAAGAGCTCCCTGTGTTCCCTGAGCTGCCCACTGGGCCACCAAGTCAGCCCAGAGCAATGCGGGAAGCGCTGGGGAAGCCGTGGGGACCCGGCTCTCCTGCTTTGGGGAGAAGCAGGAAGGGGAAGCATGGTGAAAGTGGCACCAGGAATGCAGGATCCCCGGGGGTGGCCAGGGCACACTGCCAATCCCTGCTCCCCAGAGATTTTGGGATGATGCAGTGACACCCACCAGGCCACAAAAACCCTTCAGAGCTTGACCAAACCCTTACATGATGTCCCGGGTCAGGTCCTTGGTGATGATTCGGATGGTCTTGAGCTTGGGCTTGTAGGAGAGCCGCTCTCGAGGATGTTTTGGCACATCCTGAGAGATCACGGCAGGGTCGCTGGATCCCGTGACCTGCAGAAAAGAAAAGTTTGAGGGACCCGAACCCCCGCACCTGGCACTCCCCGGACACCCACTGATCCCGGCAGGAACTCTGGGCCCTCCGCCGGGATCGGCCGCGGGGCTGTCGGGGGCACTCCCGGAGGGGACAGAGGGGTCGGGGTCAGCGGGAGGAGCTGGACATTCTGAGGGGTGGGGGGTGAGGGGGGGAACCCTGGAGCCCGAGGGGAGACATCGGGACGGACGGACTGACGGACGGACTGAAATCCCGGCGGGGCGAGCTGGAGACGGCGGGCGAGGAGGGACCCCCGGGCGGAGCCCCCGGCACGGAGGGCCCGGGATCCTGTGGCGGCAGTCGCGGCTGCCATCGCGCTGCCAGCCCCGGCGCTGTCCGTGCCGTCCTGTGTTCCTGGAGCCGACCGTCCCAGTGTGGTGGAACCGACGGCTGAGATGTGTCTGCACCGACTGTGGCAGCGTGACCGAACCCGCTGTCGCGATTTGTCGGGACCGACTGTTGCCACGGCAACGCCCCAACAGCTCGCAGGCAGTCCGGGAACGGGCCGGGGCGGGGTTGCGGGGTTGGAGGCGGTGCCTCGGCAGGAGGGGCGGGGCTTAGACCGAAAGAGGCGGGGCTTGGCGGAGCTGTGTCACCCAGACCTGTCCCGTGTGGTGTCCTCCTTGCACAGACCTCCTTAAAGTGCCCCTACATGCACCCGACACAGGCGACCCCCCCTCCCTGGGGGTTCTCGGAGAGTCACCATGGCGCCCCCACCCCTCCCCTCTTCGCCCCGCCCCCTACTCTTTGCCCCGCCCTTTCGAGCCCCACCCCTCAACTCAGCGCTGCCCCATTCCTCTTTGCCCCGCCCATTTATCGTGGCCCCGCCCCTCCACGTGGCTGCTGCCGCCGAGGTCGTGGGGTCCCTGCACCCCCAGACCGGGGTCCCCCCTTGTAACCCAGCAGGAGCCCCCTTCCCTCCCCCAGCCCCAAATCACGACCATCCAGGCCTGCAAAGAGGAGGAACTGTTTATTGGGGCACAGGGGTCGCTCCTCAACACGCTGTGGGGGCCCTCCAGCAGCCCCCAAGGCACTGCGGCACAAGGCACCCAGACAAATAATAATAATAAAAAATGACTTTGGTCCTGACAAAACTGGCGGGGGGGGCGACTGCCCGGGCCGGGGGGACACCCGGCTGGTCCACGGTGGGGGTTAAGGCAGTTTGGGGGGGGGCCCCTGGCAGGCAGAGGCCTGGGGGGTCCGGAGGGGCTCAGAGGATCTGGCGGGGCATCCCGTAGCCCGTCATGCCAGCCTGCGAGGCGCCCCGGTTGGTGCCCATCTGCAGCCCGATGACACTCTGCCCCTCCTTCAGCTTGTCCTCTGAGAAGACACGCCGGTTCTCCTGCGACTTCCTGCGGGTACAGGAGGTGTCAGCATCCCCATGGGACCCCACAGCCCGGCCTCCTCCCCCTCCAGCACCCCCACCTACTTGGGGAACCAGTTGGGGTCTCCCACGAAGAGCCCGTCACCCTTGGCCACGGCCAGGCTGCCCAGGTTCATCAGGGTCCTCTGCACGCACGCCATGTTCTTCCCTGGAAGACCCACAGCAGGCTCAGCTCCATCTCCATCTCCATCCCTGTCCCTGTCCCTGTCCCACCCCACGGCCTGCGGGTCACTCACCTTCCCACAGATCCACGGTCTGGAAGATGTCGGTGGCCGCGATGCCGTAGCGCTCAGCTGCCTGCAGGAACTGCGAGATCTGCTCCATCTGCTTGAAGGCCATGGCCGACGCCTGGATTTTGGCCACGGGCGCTTGTCCCCGCGGGTGGAGGCTGTTGATGAGCCGGCACAGCACCTGCAGGCAGGGACAGGGGTCGGGTGTGCGGCACCGTCACCCCCCGCCCCGGCTGGCCCCAGGGTACTCACTGTGCCATCCTTCAGCCACTGCTGGAAGCCGTCCCTGCCGGGTGCCGGCTGTGCCACCGCGCTGCCGCCGTCGCCGCCGCACTGCGCCAGGATCCAGCGCACCAGCACCTGCTCCAGCTCGGGGTCATACTGCCGGTCGATCTTCTGCTGCACCTCCCGGCTCAGCCCGTACGATGGGCCCCGGTTCGCCATGCTGACAGCGGGGGGGTCTGCAGGGATGGGACCCCTTCAGTGGCTCTGGTGGCACTGTGGCACCCAGCATGGGACAGAGGGGGCCCCGTGACCTCGGCATGGCAGAGCCCCATCCTGCCTGGACGTCCGGCACAAAGCCTTATCACCCATGCCAGGCACTGCCCAGGCTCTGCCCTCTTCCTGCCCAGCTGGCCGGGAGCAGGTGCTGGGTCTGTGCCCACCCAAGGGGCAGCTGTCCCCGGGCAGGGTGGGCAGCACCGCGACCCCTCTGTGCCCGACTGGACTCCGCTCCGAGCATCCCCATCCCGCGGCTCGGCCCCGCCGCCGCGCACGGACTTGGCAGGCACCGGGGGCCGGTCAGAGCTTGTTTGCAGATCTCTCCCGTTTGCTCGGGCCCGGAGCCAGATCCGGGACTGGCGCAGGAGCGTGGGGCCAGAGCTGATGGCGGCAGTGTCCCCACCCCGGCGGGGCAGCCAGACCCCACCCCTGGCCAGGTGCTGCCTGTGCCAAGGTACCACTGGAGCCGTGCCACCCATGCTGGAGATAATGGAGGTTGTGCCCACGGAGGACATGAGCAGAGTGCCCCTGCCTGTCCAGACAGGGTGTCCCGAGCCCGCGGGGTCTCTCTGCCCCCTCTGCCCACCAGTGTCGTGGTGGGCATATGGGGCTGCCCACCCGTGCATCGCCCCCACGCCCTGTCCTGCCCCACTGGCATTTGGGGCCACTGAGAAGCCGGAACACGTGCAGCTGGCCCTGCCTGCCCCGGTGTCCCTCCCCAGCTGGGGACATGTGGCAGTTGCTTCCCGGGGGTTGCCCAGCCTGCACCCGGGGGTGCCAGGCTCAGCTCGGGGCACAGCTCACCCCTGTCACACACCAGGCTTCAGGCTCAGGGGTCCAGTCACCAGGAGCAGCACCAGGACTGCTGCTCTTAGGGACAGGAGGAAGACCAACCCCAGCCAGGTGTGCCCCCAGAGCCAAAGCCAAAGCCGTGGGGATCTCCGGGGCGAGGCCTGGGGCACGGGGAACCCGCGGGAGGTGGTGTGGGGAGCGCCCGGCCGGGGGCCAAGGCGTTGGGAAACAAAGAGGAGCTGGAACTGGGATCATTTCCCGACCCAGCCGGGGCTTGCCCAGGCGGGGGGGGGACACACCCGGACCCAGCCACGCTGCCCCGGCGACCTCTGGACCCCGCAGCACGGTGCTGCACCCAGCCCAGCTGGGGCTGGGGGACCCTCCAGCCATCGTGGGGGCAGTGAGGGTCACAGTTAGGGGGCAGCCACCCGGGGGTGTCCAGAGACAGCCTGGGCACCCCTGGGCTCTCTCCTAAGACTGGCAGGAAAGGGGCTGTACCCAGCCCCGCTGGGACCGAGCCACCCTGGGGACCCCCGAGACCCTCCAGTGCCAACAGGGAGGGAACCTCAACCAGCAAAAGGCCAGTTTGGGGACCCCTGACACACCCCAGGGACAGCAGGGAGGGGCTGTACTCAAGGCTCGACCACCCTGGGATCCCCAGAGCCCCCCGGGGCCAGCGGGGATGGACCGCGGGGGGGACACGGCCACCCCGGCGGCGGCGGGGACACGACCGGAGGCAGCCTTGCGGGCGTGCCCCGGGGCTCCCTGCACGGCGGGGCCGGAAGCCGCACCCGGGTCCCGTTTCCCGGGCGCGGCCGCGTGTCCCGGCGGCTCCGCGGGCGCGGTCCGGCCGCAACCGCCACCGGGGCGGGCGGGGGAACAGCCCGGGGGACACCGGGCGCGCCCCGGGGGCTGAGTGGCGGTTCCCGAGCCGGTGCCCATCTCCGCCCCTGTCGCTGTCCCGGTCCGCATCACCGTCCCGGTGCCCGTGTCGCTCCCGGTGCCCGGTGCCATCCCCATCCATCACGTGCCCACCTGCGCCCGGTGCCCGGTGCCAGCCCCTCCCTACCTGCGGCGCCGGTCCCGCGCTCCCGGGGCGGCAGTGCCGGATGCCGCCGCCCGCGCCCTTTTCACGGCTGATGTCACCGCGGCCGGGGGCGGCTCGGGACCGCCCGGGACCGCCCGGCACCGCCCGCCCCCGGGGCGGGATCCGCCGGGACAGCGGCCGGGGCTGGGACCGAGCCTCCACCGCGCCCCGGGGCAGCCCCGCCCCGGGGGGAGGACACGGGGGGGGCAGAGGGACAGGGTGGCTGTGGTGGGGACAGAGTAGCTGTGGTGGCCAAGATGAGGACAGGGTGGCCATGGTGGCAAGTGGACAAAGGGGTTGTGTGGGGACAGTTGTGGCTGTGTTGGCCGAGGTGAAGATGGGGTGGTCATGGTGGGGAGGGAATGGCTGTGGTGAGGACAGTGGTAACGGAGGGGACAGGCTGTCCGTGGTGGGGACAGGGTGGCCCTGGTAGCAGGGGGGGATTAGGTGGCTGTGTGGGGACAGACTGGCTGTGTTAGCCATGCTGGGGAGAGGTTGATCGTGGTGGGGACAGAATGGCCACAGTGAGGACAGGGTGGCCACAGAGGGGATACAGGGATTGTGGGAGGGACAGTGTGGCTGTGGTGGCAGGGGGACACAGGGGGACACGGGGATGGGGTGGCTGTGTTGGCTGAGGTCAGGATGGGGGTTAACTGTGGCGTTCACCACAGTGTCACACAGGGTGGCTGTGGTGAGGACAGGATGACTGTGGTGACAGTGCCACACAGGATGAGGCTGAGGTGAGGACGGGGTGGCTGTTGTAGGGACACAGTGGCCATGGTGACAGGCAGACACAGGGCTGTGGGGGGACAGTGTGGCTGTGGTGGCTGAGATGAGGATGGGGTGGTTGGGGTGAGGCCTGAATGGCTGTGGTGGGGACAGGGGGACACAGAGGAGCTGCATGACAGTGGCTGTGGTGGCTGAGGTGAGGACACAGTGGCTTTGGTGAGGACAGTGTGGCTGCAGTAGCAGGGACAGAGTGACCATGATGGGGACAGGCTGGCCATAACCCCCCTGAAGATTTTGGTGGGGGCAGTGGCTGTGGTGACAAAACCTGTCACGGTGGCAGTAAGGAACGAGGCTGTGATGGGGACAATGCCCAGGGGACAGAATCCCCACAGTGGCACATGGTGGGTGCCAGGGCCCTGCTGTGATGATGATGGGGACAACCAGGGCCTGGCTGTGGTGGCAGGGGGACAGCTCAGGGTTGGAGGGAGGACGTGACCTCCCCAGCACCCGCAGTGTCCCTGGTGGCGCCGGGAGAAACGATGGCGTTTGCACAAGTCCCGTCTCCATGGGAAGCACGACCAAAACAACAAACAAAACCTCGGCTCGAGGCCACCGGCCGCCTCCGGAACCGGTGGCAGGGCCACTGCTGCAGTGTCCCCGTCACCCCACCCACCCCTCGGCACCCAACTCAGCCCCCGCCGTCCCCAACCCACCTGGAGCTCAGCTGTGGTGCCACCAGAGCTCGGCTGTGATGGCACCATCATGCTGTGGACCAGCCCAGAAGTGTCCCCTTGCCCTCCCTGGGCCCCTCCCGCACCCACGGGTGTCACAGGGTGGGGTGTGTGTGGTCACTTTAACCCTCGAAGGGTTGTGGGTGTCCCCCGGGGATTTTGGGTGGTGTTTCCTGTGGCTTTGGTGACATGGGTGGGGGACACATGGAGGAGAGGAGCGGGGCAGGGAGTGGCAAATGGGTGACCCATGGGACATGGGTGACATGGGGGGGACAAGGCCAGGGGGTGGCAGAGAAGTGCTGGAACAGGGGTAGAGTTAGGGGTGACAGGAGAGAGGTGACACAGGGGCAGGACCTAGGGGTGACAAAGCAGGAGATTTAAGGGTGACACAGGGGGCAGGACCCACAGAGGAGAGGAGGCCCAGGGTGACACAGAGCAGGAGTGAGAAGGTCCCAAGGGACCTGGGTGACAGGAAAAGTGACACTGGGGCAGGATCCTGGAAGGTCTCAGCCACAGGATGGTGATTTGGGGACAGGACCTCCAGGGGTGGCACAGGGCAGAAGCCAGGGTGACAAGGCTGGGGACCATGTGGAAGTGATGGGGTGTCACAGGGCACCATTCTGGGGGGACACAGGTGGGAATGATATGGGGGTCACACAGGCAGGAACCCCAAAAGGCACAGCGGGGGTGACACAGCAGACACAGTGGGGAGGGGACCTTGGGGACAAACTCAGGCAGGGACATAGGGCAGGATGAGGAGCACACAAGGGCAGAGCAGGGGCACGGTGTGATGTGGGGCAGGGCCGGGGGACAATGGGCAACGGGCAGGGGGACACAGGGTGGACATCGCAGGGGGACATCATGGGGGGACA
>VZDJ01000251.1:1233765-1251759 GCA_008694505.1 Cyanoderma ruficeps | reverse complement strand
GAGGAGGCGACAGTGGCTCTGTCACCCCCCCCACCCCGAGGGCCTCGCCGGGGTCCCCCAGCACGGCGGGTCCACGCAGTTCGAGCATCGCTCCCAGCGGCCGGGCAGGACTGATCCCAGCACCCGTCCAGCTGCACATCCCTCCCCCGAGCCCCTTTCCCCCTTCCCGAGGACTCTTCCCCCACGGCTCCCTCCCCCTGGGAGCCCCCCCCGGCGCTCTCACCCTTAGGAGCCCTGCTAAGCCCCGGCACCCCCGCACCGGCCCCGCTCCCCGCGGTGCGGGGGGGTCACGGTGAACCCCCGCCCGCCTCGCAGGAACGAGCTCTGCAGCTCCCCGGGGGGACACGGTGACCGGGGCTCCCCCAGCCCGGGGAGACCGCGCCCCGCGCCAGCCCCACGCCCCGCGGCCTCTTTGATGAGGAGAGGGATAAGGGCCGAAGCGAGAGCGGGCGCAGCCCGTTAATCCCCCGGGCTATTATCAGAGCCATAATCGGCTCAGGGTGCAGCGGGCAATTGGCTCAACCCAGGCTGGGGTGCGCGGCCAGCGGGCCCCAACGAGCGCACCGGCACCCCCTGTCCCGGGCACCCCCTGTCCCGGGCACCCCCTGTCCCGGGCACCCACCGCCTTGAGCATTCCCTTCCCCCGGTACCCAGTGTCCGGAGCACCCCCTTCCCTGGGCATCCATCATCCTGACACCCCCTGCCCCGGCACCCCCTGCCCCGGCCACCCCCGGCCCGTGCCAGGTGCCCTTGCTCCCGGGACACCACGGTAGGGTCACAGCCGCGGCACCGGCAGCACCAGAGCAGCCCACGATGCTTTATCAGCATCCCGGGACCAGCAGCTTCCCGAGGGGTTCCCAACACAGGAGGTTTTGGGGGACGCCGCTGCCAGCTGCACCCGGTGTCACCGACGGTCCCCGCGCACGGCCCGAGGCACCGGAGCCCCGGCTGGCACCGCACGGGATTGGGATTCCGTGTCCCACCGGATTCCGTGTCCCGCCAGACGAGCCCGGCAAGGATGAGGAGGAGGAGTGGCAGGAGCCGGGCAGGCGGGTTTGGGCGCCGAGATCCACCCTGAGCCCTGTGAACCCCGCACACAGACACGTGCAAACCCTTCCCGCAGCGCTCAGAGCCGTCTCCCACCCCACTGCCTTCACCCCACAGCTGTGGGAACGAGGGGTCCGCCAGACCCGGCTCCCACGCCGGGCCCTGGGAAGTGGGACAGCTTTGGGAAGCTTTGGGAAACCCGGCCCTGCCAGCAGCTGCCAGCCCCCAGCCCCAGGCGCGGCGGGAGCAGCCGGCTCCCGAACAAAGGTCCCTTTGGAAGGGATCAGAGTGGCCTGGGGACGCCCCTCAGCCTCCCTCTAATCCCCCTGTGCCGGCCCCAGCCCCCTCCTCCTCCTCCACCACCTTGCAAAAACAAAACCCTGTGGCCCAGCATCCCCCCCGCGCCTGGCAACCGACATTCGGCGGGACAAAAGGGGGGAGGACACAAAGGGGGCTGCAGCCCCCGCCACGCGGCCAGAGCCACGGAGGGGAGGCCTGAGCCAGGCCAGAGACCACCGACCCTGTTCTAGGGGAGGGGACAGTGGCCCATGGCACCGTGGGTGGCGGTGGCACCCAGGGGAGAGCGACCCCGTCTTCCTAAGTGCTGTCAGAGGCAGCGGCAGCCCATCCCGCCCCCAGGACTCCGCAGATCTGCCCAGGAGGGACACTGGTGACAGCAGTGGCCCCTCTGGATGACACCTGATCTGATCCACCTGGGAAGCGGCGGAGAGAGGGGGCTGGCATCGCCCCGCACCCTCGGCCCCTGCCCTTCCCAGCGCCCATCCCTTCCCGGCGGATGGAAAACAAGCCGCCCCGCTGCCATGGCGACGGCCGCCAGCCCCCCTGCCCACCCACCTCGCCCTCATTCCAGCCACCAGCCCCTTCCCCCAGCCCTGATCCCAATCTGCTCCCGCAGCCCCCAGGGCCGAGCTGGCGACGGGGACAAGGGGACACGGGGAGGGGGGGGCTGCGGGCAGCCCAGGCAGGACACCGCCAGTCCCTTCCTGGGTAACCGGAGCTGCGGCAGCCCCGGGGCCCCTCGGCGCTCAGGTAACAGGAGCCCAGCCCTGCCCTCCCGGCAGAGCAGGTGCCTTGTCCTGGCCGTGGGCTTCGTTGTCACCGCTGGTCCCCCAGAGCCAACTCGGAGCTGCTGGAAGCGTCCCCAGGCGTCTCCCAAAATCCCGTACCCTCCCGTTTGGACAGGGAAGGGGCAGCAGGAGAGTGGGTGTCCCAGACGAGGTGATTTTTAGGCAGGGGACAGTTTTGGCAGCCGGTTTTGGGTCGTGATCCGGGAATGATCCGGCCCCCTGAGGAAGGCTCGGAGCACGGATTTCGGTGCGTGGCTGGCACAGAAGGTCGGGGCTGGGCTCAGCCCAAACCACCCACGGGCTGCCAGCCCTCCCTATCCCCGGGGGACACTCCCGTGGCCTTCCCCTCCCTACTCGAAGGGATCCTGTCGCTGAGATTCCTCCGGCTCTGCCATCGCTCAGTTTAAATACCCGGTAAAGCAGCGAATATCCCCCTCCCACGCCCAGCCCGTCCCCGGCCCAGCTTTGCTCCAATTAGCAGCTCCCCCGAAATCCCCTCCCCAGCCTCAACCTTCAGGCGACCCGCACGGGCCGAGGCAGCGCCCGCAGCCCCCGGCACGGGGCACCCCGGTGACACCGGCCCGGGGTGACACGGCCAGGGCAGTGCCGGGCCGTTCCATCCTGCGGGAGATGCCCCAGCAGCCAGAGGCCACGGGGGTGGGCTGGGGGGCTTCTCGCACATTTTGCCCTGTGGGGATCCCTCCCGCTGCCAGGCTGGGCAGGGATCTGCATCCCCTCTGCCAGCTGGGGACCCCCATCCCTCCTGCCATCCCTGGGGACGGGGATTGGGACTCACCTGCTGCAGGGACCTCCCTGGCCCCTCACCGTCCCCTCCCGCCCCCCGAGACCCCTGGAAAAGCCCCCTACTTCCCCGGGAGTGGGATTAAGGTGGTCCAACAGCAGCGGCACCCGGTAGGACCCAACCACGGCGCGTGAAGACACAGGACAACCCACGGGGGGCCCCCGGAACCCCCCGCCCGCCCCGTGCCCGCGACTCACCCGCGTACTCGGGGTCCACGCGCGGCGAGTAGAGCCCGAACTTGATGAAGATGGGGAGGACGAAGCCGAAGCGAACCCACTCGATCACGTAGAGCGGCGGGCGCGCCTCGTGTGCGCCCAGGAGCCCGCAGCCCAGCACCGCGCTGCCCCCGACGCGCCCCACCACGGCCCGGGGCTCGCTCCGGCCGCTGCCTGCGGGAACGGCACCGGGCCACGGGTGAGACGGGACACGCCGGGATGGACCGGGAGGGGGGCGGGACGGCACGGGACGCACCGGGATGGAGCGGGACCCTTCCCCTGCCCCCGGAACTCCCCGGGACCCGGCGCTGGGCAAACCGATCCCACCGCGACACACCGGGACCTTCCTCCCGCCCCCGGAGCCCCCCGCCCCCGGTGTCCCCAGCTGTCCCCCGCCTCCTCCCGCCTCCTCAGGACTCGGCACCGGCCAGACCGGCCCCGCCGCTCCCCCCACTCCCCGGGGCGGCCCCTCACCCCCGGCTCCGGCGAGCAGGCTGAGGACGGCGGCGCGCAGCCACCACCGCATAGCCCAGGCCCCCCTGCGGCGGCTCCCGCGGCGTCACCGGGGCCCGCGGACCGGCGGGCTCGGCCGGGCAGCCCCGGGGGCACCGGCCCCGGGCGGGGGGCGCGGGGGGCTCCTCGTCCCGCCGCTCCTCATGCCCGGCCGGCCGCGCTCGACTCCGCTCGGCTCTTCCCGGCTGCTTTCGGCTCTTTCCGGCTCGGTTCGGGTCCGTCCGGGTCCGCTCGGCTCCGGCCGCCGCCGCCGGGCGGCCGCAAACAAACCCGCGACGCCGGGAGGGGCCGTCCCGGCCACGCCCCCCGCCGCCCGTTGCCGCGGCGACAGCCAATGAGAAGCCGCCTTTGGGCGCTTCCCGAGCCGACCAATGGCGGAGTGAGGCACCGGGGAGCGAGGGATGCTGGGAAATGTAGTTTTTCCGGAGGGGAGCAAGGGGAGCGGGGGGCATGTGGGGTGACACGGAGGGATATGGGGGGGACAGCGAGGGGGACACGGGAGGACACATCGGGGATCACGGGTGGAACCGGGGAAGGTACGGGGGGCTACGGGAGGAGCACCTAGAGGGAGGACACGAGTGGGACACATGGGTGGGACACACGTGGGACATAGGGTGGGACACCGCGGGGACACGAGGAGGGCACGGGGAGGGACTGCAGAGGACACGCGGATGAAAAACACAGGTGGGACACACGAAGGGGACACGTGGGTGGGATATGGGGACACACTGTGGGAGTGGGAGAAGCCGAGGGGGGGACACATGGGTGAGACACATGGGTGGGACTGAGGAGGGACAGGGGGAACACGAGGGGTCATGGATGGGACACACGAGTAGGGCACACAGGGAAGACTGCTGGGGGACACATAAGTGGGACACACAGGTGGAACCATGGAGGGGACACAGATGGGACGTGAGTGGGACACACAGGCAGGACACGCAGGTGGGACAAGGGGGGGAAACACTCCTGGGACACAGGTGGGACCAGAGGACATAGATGGGACACAGGGGTGCGACTGGTGGGTCAAAGAGGGGACACACAGGTGGGACATGTGGGTAGGTGTTGCTGTGGGGTTTGGGTGTGTGACCCCCCCCGTGGGACACAAGGACAAGTGGGTGACACCGGGGGTGGTGACAAGCAAGCCCAGCACCATGTCCCCTCTGCCCCCTCTGCTTGTCCCAGGCCCTCTGTGCCAGCACTCCCTGCTCGCCCTTCCCCATCCCAGCTCCAGCTCTTTAATCCCATCCTAAATGTGTCCCCACACGGGGACAGCCACCGGTGCTGTGTCCCCATCCTGCGGGCTGAGCCGGAGCTGGGCTGCTCGCCAGGCTGAGGGGGACAGGAGGGGACACAGGGGACAGGGGGGACATCCTGGTGGCGTCCCTGGTGCAGAGCCGGGATGGAGGGACGAGCAAACCCCACATGTGTGACGCCAGCCCGGCCACACGGGAGCCCCGGGAGCGGCGCTGGGGTGATGCCCCCCCAGCCCAGCCCCCCTTGAAGGGGGTGGGGGTCCGTGGAGCCCCCCCAGCCCGGCCTGGCCCAGGGGACTCTGAGGACAGCGCGGAGTCAGCGGAGTTAAGGGCAATAATTCTGCCGTAAGCAGCTTTCGGCCACTCCGGCCCATGTGCTCCCGTGAGCTTAGGCTGGACACCGCTGGCCGGCACTGCCACCACGGCCACAGTGTCCCCACCGCGGCCACAGCATCCCCACCGTGTCCCCTTTGTCCCCGTGGAGCCCCCATGCAGGGCTGGGCACCCCAAACTGGCTGTGTCCCAGGTATGTGCCCCCCCACATG
Organism: Cyanoderma ruficeps; assembly: GCA_008694505.1. Taxonomy (NCBI): domain Eukaryota; kingdom Metazoa; phylum Chordata; class Aves; order Passeriformes; family Timaliidae; genus Cyanoderma; species Cyanoderma ruficeps. The sequence goes on along the minus strand of VZDJ01000251.1, from coordinate 1,246,296 downwards.
GCCCCATGTGCTGGTGTGGCCTCACTGTGTCATTGCTCAGGGGACACGGGTGTCCCCAAAACCCCACCACAGGGCACCCCAGAGTGCACCCCACGACTCTGTGCAGCCCCAGAGGTTTGGAGTGACTCCACACCCTGTGGTGAGGCTCCTTCCCAGTTCTGGTCACCTCTGGGCAGGGCACAGCTGGATTGTCAGCAGTGTCCGGTGTCACCACTCCAGGGTCACCACCCCAGGGTCACCACCCTGGCACCTTGTCCCCCAAGGAGGATGGTGACATTGTGGCTTTCCAAAAGAACTTTTGGGGACCGTGGAACTGCTGGTTGAGGCACTGGCCCCAGCTGTGCCCGGGGCACTCCCAGCCATGTGCCACCCGCCCGGAAACGGGGACGGTGACACTGCTTCCAACCAGGATTTAAATGCCACCAAGGTTAGGAGCAGCTGAGAAGAGATTTCCAGGATTGGATTTTTGGATGGAGATGCCTCAATTCCGGCTAAGCTACACTTTAAGCATCAACGTCCCGGGTCGGCCCCTGGGCGCTGACACGGTTGTCACCCTCCACGTGGCACCAGGGCACTGGCGGGTGACAGCTCTGGGGCTGCTCTGTGGGGGCCGAAATGCGGCCGCTCATGGTCCCCAAAGGACCCCAGAGCCAGAACCACCCCCGAGCTGGGAGCCCATGGGACCCCAGAAACAGCACCCTGAGGATCCCAAACCCAGGACGCCAGAACCAGGACCCTGAGGAACCCTAGAGTCAGGACCCAGAGCGAGGACCCACATCTGGGACCCCAAAGCCAAGGCCCCAAAGCCGGGACTCCAAAGCCAGAACCCAGAGCCAGAAGCCCGGAGCTGGGACTCCAAATGACCCCAGAACATGTACCCCAAAGGATCCCAGAGCCAGAACCCAGCGTTGGGACCCCAAAGCCATGACCCAGAACCACAACCCAGAGAGACCCCAGGCCCATGACCCTGGAACCAGGACCCTGAGGGACCCCTGAGCCAGGATGCAGAGCTGGGACCCCAAAGCAAGGACTCCAAAGCCAGGATCCAGAGCCAGGAGCCAAGAGCTGGGAACCCAAGAGACCCCAGAGCCAGGATCATGAACAACCCCAAAACAGGGACCCTGAATGACCCCAAAACCAGGGCCCTGAGGGAGCTCAAAGCTGAGATCCAGAACAAGAACGCTGAGGAACCTCAAAACCAAGACCCCAGAGCCATTGCCCCAAGGGACCCCACAGCCAGGACCCCAAATCCCAGGATGCAGCTGTCAACCAAGCCGAGTCTGGGGGTGCCCAGCAGAGCCATGGCCAGGCATCCCCCCAACGTGAACCCCAAAACCAGAGCTGGAGAGAAGCCACAGGCCAGTCCTTTAATGCAGGAGAGGACAGATGGGGCCGGGAATGCCCGGCTCTTCGGGGTGCCCGATTCTGTGGATCCCATCCGTGTGCTCAGGTCTCCTCACCACGCTACCCAGGGCTGTGGAGGGCCAGATGCCACCGGTGAGCCACGACTGGGGACATTTGGGAGCCACAGCTGGGGGAGGAGACCCCCATGGTGCCAGGGGACCCTGGGGAGGGTGGCACCTACCGCAGGCACTGGCAGAAGCGGATCACGGCCTGTTCCTGCTCCGCAGTCTCGATGGAGCCCGGCCGCAGGCGCCGGATCTCGCGGATGGCGTCGCCGCCGGCCAGGTGCTGCTCCTTGCACAGGTAACAGGCCAGCAGGGTGCCCGTGCGGCCGTGGCCCAGCATGCAGTGAACTGCCACGGCCTGGACACAGGGACACGGCGGGTGGGTGGGGGTGGCACTGCCAGACCCGCCCCGTGCTCGCCGTGTCACTCCCTGGGTGACAGGTGATGCCCACTTTGGCACTGCCTCCCCTGGTGTCACCTTCCCTCACCCCCTCCCCTCATCTTCCCAGATGTGTCAACCCCCAGGTGTCACAATCCTACCACAGGGGTGTGTTCCCCTCCTGGTGTCACCCTCCCAAGGTGTCACTCCTCAAGTTGTGTCCACAAGGCATCTCCCCCACTAAGGTGCCATTTGCCCGAGATGTCATCTCCCCCCAGGTCACCCCCCACCTCCAAGGTGTCCCCCATCAAGGTGTCATCTTGCCAAGATATCACCCTCTCCAAAGTGTCCCCCACCACCAAGGTGCCATCCCCACAAATGTCCCTCCTCAAGGTGTCCCTCCCCAAGTATCTCCTCCCCTAAGGTGTCACCCCCACCCCCCCCCGAGATATTGCCTCCTCAAGGTGTCACCCCCCTGAGGTCTTCCCCCACCAAGATGTCACACCCTTGAGATGTCCCCCACCCTGATATGGCACCCCCTCAAGGTGTCCCCCCCCCGCCACCTCCCCCCAGGTGTCCCCCAGATGTCTTCCCTGGTGTTCCCTCCCTTGGTGTCACTTCTGGCATCTTCCTCCACGTATCCCCCTAGATTTCTCCCCCCAGTGTCACCACCCCAATTGTCCCCTCCACAGCCTCGCCCAGTTGCCTGCTCCAGGTGCTCCCGCCGTTGTCCCCCAGGTGTCCCCCGAGTATCATCCCCCAGGTGTCCCCCCGCTGTCCCCTTCCTCCGTGTCCTCGGCCATACCTCCCCGCGGCCATTGGCCTCCTCCACGATCTGCAGGAAGCTCTGGATCTGCTCGAGGCTCGGGGGGGTGAAGTCGGGCACACGGAACCGGTGGAGCTGGATTTGGGGACAGCAGCCGTGGTGGGGCGGGGCCCGCTCGGTCAGGGACACCAGGTGCCGCACGCCGCGCTCCCGCAGGTACCGGTAGTGCCCCGGCTCCCGCGGCATGGCCAGCCCCGCCAGCCGGCCCTCCACCACCCACGAGAAGTTGGGCGGCTCGGATGCCCCCATCGCCTGTGGGGACAGGGGACACTGCCAGAGCCCTGGGACACCACTGCTGGGACCCGCAGGGCAGATCCCCTCGGTCCCCCAGATCAGGACTCACAGGAGCCCCAAGTCAGAGTCCCCAGGTCAGGACCCCTGGAACCCCCATTTCGGACCCCCAGGGAAGATTCCCCTGGGATCCCTGGCCACTCTCCCGAGGTCAGAACCCCCAGGTCACAACCCTTGGGGCCCCCATTTCAGGTCCCCAGGAGCCCCCCCGTGCCTCCCAGTACCGCCCCCCAGAGAACACGGCCAGGTCAGGACCCCCAGGACCCCCTGGCCATGACCTCTGGGATTCACAGTTCAAATTCCCTGGGAAACCCTGGCCAGGACCCCCAGTTCAGGCCCCCAGGACCCCCAACACCCTCTCCCCAGTAGATGTGGCCAAGCCTCCAGGATCCCCAGGACCCCCAATACAACCCCACCCCGCCCCCCGAGAACGTGGCCAGGCCCCCTGAGACCCCCAGTTCAGTCCCCTGGGACCTCCTGACCAGGCCCCCATGACCCACAAGGTCAGACTCCCTGGGACCCTCATCTCAGGACCCCAGACCCCATTACCACCTCCCCGGGACCCCGGCCAGGACCCCTGAGACCCCAAATTAATGCTCCCCATCACCAACCCCTGGAGAATATGGCTAAGCCCTCATTCAGGCCCCTGGGACCCCCAGCTCAGACCCTCCAAGTCAGGCCAGACCCCATAGAGCCCTTAGCAGGGATTCCCAGCTCAGGCCTGCAGACCCCCAACACCATCCCCCTGGAGAACCCGGCACACCACCAGGAGCCCCAGTGCCACCCTCAAAACCCCCTGGCCAGAACCCTTGGGACCCCAAAATAAAGCCCCAGAGCCCCAGTTCAGACCCTGCCCATCAGGATCCCTGGCCCCCCAAAGCCAACCCCTGGAGAACCTGGCCAGATCCCCAGGACCCCCAGGTCAAGACCCCCAAGCTCTCCAGTTCAGACCCCCCATCTCAGACCTCCCATGTCAGGATCCCCGGGACCCCCAAAACCACACCCTGGAGAACGTGGCCAGAGTACCCCGAACTCCCCTGCATCCCCTGTCCAGGCCTCCTGGGACTCCCACATAAAGCCCCCAGACCCCAAGTTCAGGCTCCACAATTGAGACCCCTCATGTCAGGACCCCCAGCCCGCCCCAGACTCACCCCCCAGGAGACTGTAACCGGGTCCCCAAATCAGACCCCCGCCACCTCATCAGCCCCCCGGGACCCCCGTTCAGCCGCCCGGGCCCGTTTGACCGCCCAGCTCGGGCTGCCCCCTCCCCACGGCCGCAGCTCCGGGCCCGAGCCCCGCCGGGCCCCGGCCCCGCTCCGCTCCCTCCGCCCCGGCCCCGCCGCTCCCCGCAGGGCCCCGGTGTCCGCCCGGCCCCGCCGTACCGGGGAGGCCGCACGGGGCGGAGCTGGGCCACAGCCGGGGCGGAGCGGGGCCGGAGAGGGGCTGGAGCTGAGGCGGAGCGGGGCCGGAGAGGGGCTGGAGCTGAGGCGGAGCTGAGGCGGAGCGGGGCCGGAGCTGGGCCGACGTGAGGCGGAGCTGAGGCGGAGCTGGGCCGGTGGCACCGGAGGGGGCCGGGGGAGGCCGCAGCGAGCGAAGGAGGCGGCGCGGGCGGGCCCGGGGTGACACCGCGGAGAATGGGGGGACACGGCGGAGGTCGACTGGGTGTCCGGGGGCGCGGAGAGACAAGGCGGGGACGGGCTGGGACACGAGGCTGAACCTCCGGGACAGCGAGGTGGGCCCACCAGGACAGGGCTCGGCAGGACTGGGGGGCTGAACCCCCCGGGAGAGGGGGCTGAGCCTCCCGGGGCTCTGGGACTGAGGCCCCCGGGACACGGGATTGCCACCCCGGGGCTCTGGGAGTGACCCCCGGGGGCTCCAGGACATGGGGCTGAACACCTCGGGACTCCCGGACTGCACCAGCGGGACACAAGGCTGGACCCTCCGGATGTGTGTGAGACACGGGGCTGTAGGGCTGAATCCTCCGGATGCAGAGCTGGACCGCCTGGGACTCCAGGGCTGAGCCCCCCAGGGACACGGGGCTGAGCCCCCCAGGGACACGGGGCTGAACCCCCCAGGGGCTCCAGGACTGCACCTCCTGGGCTCTGGGACATGGGACTGAACCTCCCCAAGCCTGGGGACACTGGGCTGTCCCAGGGCTGCCCCCCAACAGTCCTGGCCCCCTGGGTTCTGCCCCAATACCGGCCCCACTGTGGCTGGGAGGTGCCAGGGGTGCCCATAACCCCAGGACTACCCTGTCCCTGTCCCCAGCTCAGCCGCATGTCCCCAAACCAGAGCAAGGCCCTGGGCTGGGAGCCCTTTCCCCCTTCCTTTCTGAGTCTGGATCCATCACCTGAGGCCGGCAGTGCCTTGGTGGGCCTCAACCCACTCCCTCGCCCCCAAAAACCACCAGCACCCGCAAACCTATTTCTCCTTTTAAGTGATGTTGGGTGGCTTTGGGGAAGGAGGTTACACAGCAGGGATCAGGGACACCCCTCACAGCCTCAGGGCTTCAGGTACACCTCGCCCACGATCTTGTAGGGGAAGTTCCTCCAGCCAAACATGGGGGCTTGCTCGGGGTTGTCGTACATGGCCGACACCACCTCCGAGTTGGAGATCCCCGTGTCCCACATGTACACGGACGAAATCTCCCCCACAAAGGACTGCTTTGCCTCAAAGTTGCCCCCGAAGCTGTCCTGGTCCTGCCCCAGCACGATGGACGCCGGCACTCCCACCACGTAGCCCTTCCGCAGCCCCTTCCTCGGCCAGGGCTTCCCGTTGAACCAGAATCCCACGATGCCGGTGGAGGATTCCCAGCTGACGCAGACGTGCTCGCTGTCCCCAAGTCTTATGGGCACCGTGAAGAGCAAGGGCTTGTCCCCCACAATGAGCTCATACTGGCCAGGTCTGGGCTTGAAGAGGAGGATCTCGTTGCTCTGTTTTTTGGTGGCGTAGGAGAAGAGGCCGTAGGGCCGCGTGAGGTCGGTGAAGGACCTCAGGCACACGGTGAAGTTGTCCAGGGGCTGCTTCAGCTTCGCCGTCACCTGCACGTGGGCAGTGTGGGACTCTTGGGGGAACACGAACACCGAGCTCACCAGGTCTGGGAGGGGCGAGACAGAGGTGGCTGCTCCGGCCATTGCTGGAGGTCACCTCCAGCATCAGCCCCCGGGGCGGTGCCACCACCACCGGCTGTGGCACAGGGTGACATGGGGTGGTGAGGACAAGCTGTGGGAGCAGGGGAGAGCCCGTGTCCCCAGCTGTCCCCTCGGTGCCAGCCCTACCATTTATCCACAGGGTGTAGGTGGCCACAGCCCTGCCCTGGAGGCTGGTGGCCGTGCAGGTGTAGGTGCCCAGGTGGGTGTCGTTGAAGGAGGGGAACAGCAGAACCCTGTCGGGGCCTTTCTGCAGGGGAACTGGGCTTCCATCCTTCTCCCACAGGAATTCCTGGAGCCTGCACCAGCAGGGTCACTTGAGCAGGGGCACAGGTGGTGGGCCCGTGGTGCTCCCTGCCCACACCCGGCGCCATGCCGGGCGGTGGGAGGGAGGGTGGGGGGCCTTACCCAGGGTCTCCGATGACTTCGCAGGTCAGCATCAGCAGGTGGTCCTTAGTGGGTGCCGGCGGCTCCGCCCAGATCTCGGCCCTCTTTGTTTCTGCAGCACCCAGAGCTCAGCCTGGGCTGGGGCTCTCCCTGCCCTGCTGTTCCTGCCTGTGGGACCCCAGTGTCGAGTCCCTGCCGCCCCCCCACTGCTGAGCCCCCATTTTGGTCTTCGGGGTGTCCCTTTGGGCTCTTGCTGTGCTGCCATCGTGTCCCCTCCTCCCACCCTTGCCAAGACCCCTGTGCCCTGCACAGCCCCCTGCAGTGAGCCCTGGGTGCCCCTTTTAGGGCACTGGGGGTCCCTGTGACACCTTTGTGGGCCCCCGTTCCCCCCTTGCAGAGCTCGGGGTGCCCCTTTCACTGCATGGCTCCCCCATAGCCCCCTTTGCCCCCACCCCACTCCCTTTTGGATCACTCAGGGTGCCCCACTGCCCCCAGAAACCCTAACCAGCATGTCCCCGTGCCCCCCTCTGCGCCCCCTTTACCCATGTCCCCCGGGGTGGGGGGTCCCAGTGTTCCCTCGCCGCTACCTCGTGGGGCCGCGGGGCTGAAGAGCAGAGCGAGGATGAGGAGGCAGAGCCAGAGCCGCGCCATGGCACCAAGGGACCCAGCCACTGTCACCACTGTGGGAAGGGGGGACCTCGGAGCAACCCGGAGCTGCTCAGAGGCTGCTCAGAGGACAGCCAAGGGTGAGAGTGACTTTTGTGGTGACAGTCACCTTCGTCCCCAAGCCCCAGGGCTGTTGGGCAATCAGGCCGGGGATGGTGCCTGAGCACGGGGACAGTTCCCCTGTCCCCAGGGGAGGGGCCTTCCTGTTCCTGATTCCCTGTGGGGCTGGGCAGCGACCGTGCCGCTGGATCCGTGTCCTGCCCGTGCAGGGACGGCCGTGGGGCAGCTCGGGGGGCGTGGGAAGGGGAATGGGTGCCATGGGTATTGGTGGCACTCAGGGGGACCCTGTCCCCAGCTGGGGAACCTTCCTCGTGGCGGGTTGTAGAGGTGAAGGGTGCTGTGTGATGGGTGCTGGGTGACGTGGAGATGGGGGTGAATGATGGGGGTGAGGAGGGGACAGGGGGGACCGAGGCCACCCCTGCCGCAGACCCCGCGGCCCTCAGGACCCCAGCGCCTCCCGGAGCCGGGGTTTCACCACCACGTCTCCCTTCACCTCGTAGCTGAGGCTCTTCCAGGCCAGCAGGGCGGGCGGCAGGCGCAGGGACAGGAAGGCTGCTCGCATCTTGTCCGGGGACAGCCCCGTGTCCCACAGATAGACGTCGGTCAGCTCCCCCGAGAAGGAGTTGTAGAGGTCGAAGCCGCCGCCGAAGCTGTCCTGGTCCTGCCCCAGCAGGATGGCGGCCGTGGTCCCCACGGTGTAGCCCCTCTGCAGCCCCTTCCTCGGCCAGGGCTTCCCGTTGAGCCAGAACTCGGCGATGCCAGTGGCGGATTCCCAGCTGGCGCAGACGTGCTCCCAGTCCCTGCGGCCCTCGGGGACGCGGAAGGTGACGAACTTGCCCCCCACGTAGAACCGGTACTCCTCAGGTTTGGGCTTGAAGAGCAGGATCTCGTTGTCCTGGGCTTTGGTGGCGTAGGAGAAGAGGCTGTGGGGCCGGCTGAGGTCGGTGTAGGAGCGCAGGCACACGGTGAAGTTGTGCAGGGGCTGCTCCAGCTGTGCCCGCAGCACCACGTAGGCGTCGCTGGGATCCTTCCGGAACACGAACACCTTTCGGTACAGGTCTGGGGACAACAGAGGGGACGTGCTGGGAGGCTGGGGTGTCCCACAGCCCTCTCTGACTGTCCCCCAGGTGACCGCCTGCTCCAGCATCCTCCAGCCCCCCTGACAGAGAGTGATGCCAGAGCTGCTGCCACGTCCCCCCTGCACCTGCCCTGCTCCGTGCTGGTTCCTGTGTCCCCATCCCAGTGTCCCCCCTACCTTCCTGGGCCAGGATCCCCGTGAGCCCGGCCAGGACGGGCAGCCAGAGCTGCAGGTGGCCCATGGTGGGTGCTGGAGCTGGGCAGGAGCAGCGCTGCTGCCGGCTTTATGTGCCTGAGGGTGGGAGGGGACTGGCGGGGGGATGTGTCCCCCCTCCACCATCCCATCCCCAGCAGCCTGGCGTGCCCGGGAGGGGCGATTTCATGCCCAGGGTGGGTGATTTCATGCCATCACGCGGCCATGCCACAAGACCTTCGGTCACCCGCCTGCACGGGGCTCCCCTTGGAGCTGGGCCCTGGGCATGTCCCCCCCAGTGACAGAGACACCCCAGCCGTGTGTCCACCTGGGTGGTGGAGTGAGGACACCCCGGACACTCCTTCCCCAGGTGTCCCTGCTCGGGGCAAACCCCGTGGGAGGGACCTGGTTTGATTTGGGATCATCCGAGGGGTCCAGGGAAAGGTGCCCCTGGGCCCCCTGCCCTGATCCACAGCTTGGGGGCACATCTTGGGCTCTGCTCTCCCTGTCCTGCCCGAGGGGACAGAGATGGAGCAGTGGGCACCAGGTGGCCGAGTGTCCTGGGCTGACCATGGTCTGGGGGTCCTAAGGGGACTGGCAGGTGGGAAGGGGGAAGGTTTTGCCTGCCCCAGATGATGCTGCCGGGCTGAGGGGCTGGAATCCGGGCTGGGGGTGTAGAATCCCTGCAAAGGTTTGATGGATCCCCGGTTTTGGGGACGATGGGGGCTCATTCCCCAGCGATCAGTCACACAGTTCAGTGAGGATGAACCCCCAGGTCCTGCAGGGCCTGGCTCAGGCAGAACAGCCCCGTTGTCCCCCCGCTGCTGTGCCCGTGTCACACCCCGTGACTGCACGCGCCTGTCCCTCGTGGGCTCTGCCCCCACTCCCCTCTGGCAGGCTGCACAGCTTCCTTAGGAACTTTTCCTGCCAATTTGGAAGCACGAGGAGCACACGCCCCACATTTCCCGTCCTCCCCGGGCCCCCCATCACCGCCCAGTCCCATCCAGTCCGTTAACTGGGCTGGACGAGTGCCTCTGGCCGTTGTATTTATTGTGTGTTATTTCCACTGGATCATCTTGGCTTGTCAGGAGAGATGGAAAAAATCCCATCACTTCCAAAATCTCCCCCTGAACTGGGGAAGGGGTGGGGCTGAACCTTGGGGATCCCCCCAGGAGCCTGGGGTGACCCCCCGGCTGGCCCAGGGCGACCCCCTGGCTGGCCCAGGGCTTTCTGCATTGGGCAGTTGGGGGATCCAGTCCCAAAAAGGGGCTGAGACCCCAAGGGAGGGGACAGAGGGCAGAGGGCACCGAGCTGAGCATGGAGTGGAGGGTCCTGAGGGAGTGTTGGGTGTGGGACAGAGGCTGTGGGGTTGGGGGGCACTGTGAGGCCAGGGGTCAGTGCCCAGGGGCTGGTGCTGGGCAGCCAAGGGTCAGTGCCAGGAGACCAAGGCTTGTGCCAGGTGGCCAGGGGTCAGTGCTGGTAGCCCAGGCCAGTATGGGCCAGGACAAGGGTTGGTGGTGGGGGCACAGGGACTGGTGCTGGGGCATCTGAGGAGATGGGGGACGGCAGAGTTCGGTGCTGGGAGGCCAGGGGTCAGTGCTGGGAGGCCAGGGGTCAGTGCTGGGAGGCCAGGGGTCAGTGCTGGGGGGCCAAGGGTCAGTGCTGGGTGGCCAAGGCTGGTGCCCAGGGGTTGCCCAGGGGCCAGGGTCTGGTTTCAGGGAGCCAAATCTGGCACCAGGGGTCCAAGTCTGGTGCCGGGGGCCAGGGCTCAGTGCCGGGGCTCCAGCTCCGGTGCCGTGGGTCCGTTCGGCTCCGCGGTGCAGCCCCCGGAGCTCGGCAGCCCCCGGCAGCTCCCGGCGAGCAGCAGCGCCAGGGGCCCGAGGCCGCAGTGCAGCACCCCCAGCCCCTCGCTCAGCCCCAGCGCCAGGTCGAAGTGCTCGAAGGAGCCGCAGGTGGACTCCAGCAGCTTGGCCTGCAGCAGGAACTCCCCGGCCAGCCCCGCTCCGTAGGGCCCCCAGAGCCCCAGGAAGAGCCAGAGGAGCCCGGCTCCGGCCGCCCAGCTCGCCCTGAGGCGCGGCACGGCCAGCGCGGCCAGCAGCAGCCCCGCGGGCAGCAGCAGCAGCAGGCAGAGGCACAGGGCCAGGTGCAGCAGGTACGCCGGGGCCAGGATGTCCACGCTGCGCCGGACGCAGCTGGTGCCCGCCTCCACGCCGCTGACCAGCGCCGCCGGCGTGGCCAGGAGCAGCGCCACTGCCCACAGGGTCACGGCCAGGCGGCGGCTCCGCGGGTCCCAGCGGGCCCAGGCGGTGCCGCAGGAGCCGCTGGCCACCAGCAGCGCCTGGGCGAAGACGCTCCAGTGCCACAGGAGGTGAGTGAGGCGACACGGGCCCGTCCCCAGGTGCCAGCCCCGCGCCACGCCCGCGGCCAGCGCCGGCAGCAGCGCCGCGAACAGCGCGGCGAACAGCGCCAGCTGCGACACCAGAGCGCGGCTCCGCGGCCACCGCCACGCCTGGGGACGCTTGACCAGGGCCACCAGCAGGGCGCCGGAGCCCAGCGCGGCCGCGACGCAGGTGACGGCCAGGAAAGGGGGGGCCACCCGCTGGAAGAGGGGACAGAAGCGGTTGTGGCAGGGTGCGGCGTCGTAGTCCACCAAGGTGTCGTTGCCGTAACTGTAGTTGTAGAAGGGGGAGAAGTCGTCCATGATTTCCTCCAGGTCCAGGGAGCCCTGGGTCTCCAGGGTGCCGGGGGTCTGCGGATGAGGGGGGTGGGCATCAGGCAGGTGCCACATCCCAGGGCAGCCCCCTGATCCCGGCCATGGGGCTGCCCCCCCGGCGGGCTGAGCGGGTTATCAGGGAGGGACACGCTGCGGGCACGGGAAGGGCATGGCTGGTGACAGCCGGGGCTGCGGGACGGGGCCGTTTCCTCACTGGAGGGAGGATGCAGAGCCCGGAGGGTGGACACAGACCCTGGGCGGTGGGTGCAGACCCCACTGAGCCCCCTCTGAGGGAGCATTTACCTGTGAGCCGCAGTCCTGCTCAGCACCAGGGACCCCCGTGATCCTGCTCAGAACTGGGGACCCTCACACCCTCTGCTCAGTGCTGGCGACTCCTGTGACCCCGCTCAGCACCAGGGATCCCCTAAACCCCACTCAGCACTGGGGATTCCCATGGTTCTGCTCAGCACCGGGGACCCCCGTGATCCTCCTCAGCACTGGGGACCCTCAGATTCCTCCTCACACCGAGGACCCCCGTGACCCCGCTCAGCCCCCAGCCCTCCCCTCCGTGGGGATGTGACACCCGTGGGCAGCAGGGACAGGAATTTGGGGGGGGTCACTCACCACGGGGACACAGTTGCCCATGACGGGTTTCCCACGGTGGCAGCGGCTCCTCTGAGTCCAGGGGCTCCGCTGGGTGCTGGGGGTGTCACCCGCGGCTCGGGGGGGGTCCCTTGGGCACCCACACACCACTACCCACGTGCCTGGAGGTGTCCGGGGGTGACTTCTCGGCTCTCCCTCCCTCGGCTCCGCTCCTCCCGCTGCAAAGGGAGCCGAGGACTGCGGGCAGGAGATAAGAGCTGCCCCCCGAGCCTCCCTCCCGCCTGGCACCCGGCGGAAAACAAGGAATGCCGCTGCCGGGAAAGCCGCGGAGCCGCCACAATTTCTCGAGCAGGAAACGATCAGTTCTTGGCAGGACAACTTAAATTAATTAGGAATTGTCTTTCCAGGCGCTCCAGGGGATGCTCCCGGGGCTGGCTCAGGGGCCGGCAGCGCGCAGAGCTGCATCCCGGGGATGCCGGCGGGGTGTGAGCCTGGCGCCAGGTCCAGGGAGGGGGTTGGGGTGCAGGAGGGGGGGTGGGCACTGAGGGGACCCCGCGGTGCCTTCCCACGCCCCTGGAACAGGGAAGTTCCCGACTTTATCTCAGGAGGAAGTAGGGGCTGGAAGGAAGGGCTCCCGGGGGTCATCCTGGGGCATTGGCCCATCTTGGTGACAGGGTGGGTGGCCTTGGTGGCCCTCAGGCCTTATGGGAACGTCCCCGGAGAGGAACAGGGCTGGGAGGGCTCCGGGGTTGGGAATTAGGGCTGGAGGTAATTTGGG
>VZDJ01000251.1:1213335-1226355 GCA_008694505.1 Cyanoderma ruficeps | reverse complement strand
CCCAAATCCTGCCCCTGGCATCCCAAATCCTGCCCCTGGCATCCCAAATCCTGCCCCCGGCATCCCAAATCCTGCCCCCGGCATCCCAAATCCTGCACCTAGAACCCCAAATCCTGCACCTGGCACCCCAAATCCTGCCCCCGGCACCCCAAATCCTGCCCCTGGGACCCCAAAACCTGAACCTGGCATCCCAAATCCTTCCCTTGGAACCCCAAAATCCTCCTCTGGACCACCAAAATCCTACCCCTGGAACCCCAAATCCCAGCCCTGGGCCAGTTTTGGGTGTGCGGGGCTGAGGGGTGACAGCACCCAGGGGTGGGGCAGCACTCGGGGGGTGCTCTCTCCCTCACCCCATCACCACCACAGGGAACAGGCAGGGAAAGGGAAATGGGGACGGGATGAGGGAAGCGGTGCAGGCATGGAGCAGGGACAAGTCTCTGGGAGATGGGGACAAGCAGGATGCAGGGACAGGAGTGGGACACTGAGGGTGTGTCCAGGGCAGTGTCACTGTGCCCCGTGTGTGACAGGACCACGATGGCTGCGTGTCCCTGAACACACCAGGTCACCCGTGTGGGGTCTGCTGAACCTCCATCCCCCCCAAAAATGTCCCCCCCACGTACAGTGGACCTGCAGCTTCTGCGTGGTTGACCTCTCCGAGTTCTGCAGGGACTCGTGGTCCACTGTGCAGGTGACCTCGACCTCGTTGTCCTCCTTGGTGACACGGAACTCCACCCTGCTGGTCACTGTGAAGGTCTTGCCGTTGGGGTCCTCCACCACCTCGGTGCCCGAGTCTGTGGGGACAGGGGACAGTCAGAGCCGAGGGTCACAGACCCCAGCCCCCCATGGTGTCCCCCAGCTGTCCTGACTCCAGGACAGGCCCACCCACCCTTGATCTCCCTGTTGCCCTTCCTCCAGCGCAGCTGCGCCGCGGGTTTGCTGCCGGAGGAGCGGCAGATGAGCCGGGCCACCTTCTCCTCATCGATGGGCTGCTCGTGCCCGAAGATTTGGGGCTTCTGGGGGATCCCTGGAGGAGAAGGAGGAGGAGAGAAACCCCACAAATCTGTGAGCTGGGTGTGCACTGCCCCCACAGTGTGACACACACAGTGAGGCAACGGGATCCGGGAGGTGATGGGGAGCAGGGGGACTGTCCCCGTGTCCTACCCAGCACGGTGACCAGGGCCTTGGCCGTCCTCACGGGCATGGTGAAGATGGAGCAGGTGTACTCGCCCTCGTCGGCCAGCACCACATCGCTGATGCTGATGGTCAGCTCGTTGGGGGTGGATCTCTCCAGCTGGATCCTGTTATCCCGCAGGGCTGAGGGAAAAGGGACGACGGGCTCAGTGCCACCGCCCCCTCCGCTGGCTCTGCCCCGGGGTGGCAGCAGGAGGGGATGTCACCCTGCTGTCCCCTGGTGGCTCCACCGCGGAGCTGTCCCGCTCCCAGCCGCAGCTGCGGGGGTTTTTACCTCGTTTTTCCCCGAAGTACAGGGTCTGCTGGGCAGGGTTGGACCACTGGAGCGAGGAGTCGTCGGGATCCTCCACCTGGCACTTGAGCACCACCGTGCCCCCGGCCACCACGGTCTCGTCGGATGTCGTGGGCTGGCTCTCTGTGCATGGAGAGGGGGAGTTAGGGGGGGGCCCCTGGGTGTCACCTCCTCTCAGGGCATCCCCGAGTAGCCAAGGAACAGTGGTGTCCCCAAAAGCCATCTGGGCACGGCTCTGTGTGTCCCTGTCCCTCTGCAGGGACAACCCGGTCAATCCCATCCTGCAGCAGGGAATCAGGCTGGGATCGGTCCTGCCACCCCCGCTGCAGCACCCACGGGGACAGGGGACACTGCTGTCCCCACCGCAGCTCACAGGGACGGGAGCACAGCCCCAGGGCTGGAGGAGGATCCTGACACAGATCCCTGCAGAGCCGGGGGGGATCCAGGATGCAGCAGCAGGGCCTGGCACAGGCTGGAGACAGCCGGGGAGGCACCGAGCCCTGCCCCACAGCCCTGGGGCTCCATGCCAGGCACTCCTGGCACTGGGATGCTCCATCCACCACCCCCAGCCCGCGGAGTGCCACCTGCGGGGTGTCAGTGTCCCGCTCCCGGTGTCATTCCTAAGGGGAAGGGCTTGTTCCCTCAGCTCCTCCTCCTCCTCCTTCCCTTCCTTCGGGCTCCTGGAGGAGCGGAGCAGCCCAAGGGCAGGGAAGAGCAGCTCCAGGATCAGATAACCCCCACTGTCCCAAGGACAGCTATTTTTGGGAAAGCTGCCGTGCCACGGAGTGGAGCTGCAAAGGGACAAGGGGGACATGGCACAATCCCCAGGCCCAGCAAATGGAGAGGGAGGAACACGGACAGGGCTGGAAGCACCAGAATTTCCTCACTTTCCACACAGAAGGTGAAGGGAAATTTATCCTCTTGCTCCCATCACAAGCTCCTCAAAGCTGTCTCAGGAAGGAGGTTTTGGAGGAGGGCAGGACAAGGTTGCTGCCCTTTCCTGTTAAACTCCAGAAAGGCTGGGCTGGAAGTGGCCAAGGAAGGAATTTTTAGGAAGGAAGTCCCCCCTGTGAGGGTGGGCAGGCCCTGGCACAGGTGCCCAGGGAAGCTGTGGCTGCCCCTGGATCCCTGGAGGTGTCCAAGGCCAGGCTGGATGGGGCTTGGAGCAGCCTGGGATGGTGGAAGGTGTCCCTGCCCCATGGCAGGGGTTGGACAGGGTGAGCTTCAGGTCCCTTCAGCCCAAACCATCCTGGGATTCCATGAGTTGCTCCCTGCCCAGAATTTCCAGAGAAGCATCAAACCTGGATTGAAAACATTCCCAGTGTAAAGACCCTTCATCCCCAGGAACCTCCCCATCACCAGCGCTCAATTTCATCCTCAGTCCCCAAGTTTTTCCTTCTCTTTGCTCTTCCCTGACTCATCTCCTGCTCTCTCCAGGCCCTGGCACGGTGGGAGCTGAGCAGGGACCCTCAGGACCCCACCAGTGCCAGGGGACATGTCCCTGTCACATCTCTGCTCTGCCCTGGGAATCCACCCTGGGAATCCACCCCTCGGCTTGTTTTAATTTGGTTAACGAGCCTTTGTCCTGCTACACCGTAATTAGGGGATTAGGCCTTTCCAAGCCGCTGTTGTTGTCCAAACTCCGGCTCGGACCAGCTGAGGAGGAGGGTCTGACACCCACGCAATTAACACAATCACCGCCCTGCCCCGGGCCTGGCCTCATTAAGGAATTAGTGTGGGAAGAGGTTAAACACATCAAGAATGCCACCCCCGCCCTGGGGGACACCGCGGGGACATCCCAGAGGGGAAAGACCCCTCCTCACACCCCGAGGTCCGGCTGGGACCTCTGCCCCGGGGGACACCATGGGGACACCCCGGAGGGGACAGTCCCCTCCTCTCTCCCCCGGGACCCCACGCTCGGACCCCAAACCCCCCTCTCCGATCCCGGGCTGTGCCAGGGCCGTGTCCGGCTGTCCTGGGTGGAGGGTACAGCCCCTGAGAGCCCCCCCAGCGCCACCCACATCCCCCGGGGGCTCCACGCCCGCCGGAACAGATGGGAATGGCCGGGATTTAACCAGACCCCGCAGCTGGAACCTGCTGGAAGCGACGGAATAGGGGCAGAGCCGGGGGAGGAGGGGGCACGGCACCCCCCCGAGCAGCAGGACCCACCCCGGGGGTCTTCCCCTCCTCTCACGGGGTCTCTCCGGGCACAAGCTGCCGTGCCAAGGTTTGGATGGAGGCTCACAAAGGCATCACGGAACCACAGAATTCCAGACCGGTTTGGGCTGGAAAAGCACATCAGTTCCAACCCCGTCCCACAGGCAGGGACACCTTCCACAATCCCAGCTTGCTCCAAACCCCGTTCCAGCCTGGCCCTGGACATTTCCAGGGATGGAGCAGCCACAGCTGCGCTGAGCACCCTGTGCCAGGGCCTCCCCACCATCACAGGGAGGAATTCCTTCCCAATATTCCAACTAAATCCAGCCCAGCACATCCCCAGGGGTGTCCTAGAAAGACCCAGGGGTGTCAGAGCAGGGCCTGTCCCCTGGGTGCCACCCCTCTGCAGCCAAGCTCCTGGGCTGTCCTGGCACAAAGAGCTGGGACAGGTGCTGGAAGCTCCGGGAGCATCCGCCCTGCCCGTGCCAGCGAGCGCTGCCAGCACAGGGCTGCTGCCACCCGACAGGGCTGGCACTGTCCCCTGGCCTCCCTCCGTGACGCTGCCACGGCCAAAGCACGGCCTGGGGGCTGCAGGGACCCCCTCGAGCCCCTGCTCTCACCCCACAATAGGGGGACAAGTTATTTTCAGGTAAAAGCTCCTGGCAGGTTGGGGACTCAGCCATCCCTCCCTGGAACAATCCACAGGGATGGCACAGGAGGGCTCAGATCCAGCCCCGGATCCAGGGAGAGGCAAAGCAACCTCAGCTCCCCCAAAACCGGCCCAGAAAAGCTCTGCCAAGCCCTGTGTGGGGCCCAGAGCTGCTGCCCGTGTTGGTTTGTGCTCCCCGTTGGTGCGGCGGAGCCGGGGAAGCGCCGCGCTCCAGAAAAATCAATATTTCATTAATTAGAGCCGTGCACTTTTGCAGAGGGGCTGCATTCATATTCATGAGGGGGGAAAATGATGGGGAAAAATGATGTGGAAAAATGATGCCGACGTCTCTGGTGCTCCTGGAGCCCAGCATGAGTGTCCCCACCCAGCAACGACTGTCCCCAAAGCTTTGCAGCCTCCAGCCCCAGGATGCTCCCACAAGGAAAAAAACTGATCCTCTGTATGCCAGGAATTCTGCAACCCGGCCACGGTGCTGCCTGCCTGGAGCAGCTTCACCTGGAGCAACCTCAGGGACGCAGGGAGAGAGGCCTGGGAAGAGCCCAGCGGCTGTGGGGGACGAGAATGGAGCTGCAGGATCGTTTCCAAGGAATGTCCACCCCATCCCAGCTTTTTTTCCAGGCTGTGAAAGCATCTCTGTGGCAGAAATAACCCCAGGGAAAACCACCCACTGCTCCAAGCCCTCCAACGCCTCTGGTTTACAGTCACGTCCTAAAAACATTTCTCATTTCCCTCCTTCTTTCTCAAAAAAACTCTTCTCATTTCCCTCCTTCTTTCCCAAAAAACTGTTTCTCATTTCCCTCCTTTCCCAAAAAAACCCCTACTCATTTCTCTCCTTCTTTCCCCGAAAACCCCCTTCTCATTTCCCTCTTTCTTTCCTAAAAAACTCCTCATTTTCTTCCTTCTTTCCTCTGGGTTCAGCATACAAAGATCCGATTCATCCCCGGGGGCACAGATGTTTTTCAAGGCGCCTTATTCTCCTCTCCGAGGACTTTGTGTTCCCGTAATTCCCCCCGCAGCTCCATCCCCAGCCCCCGGGCACCTTTCCTGCGGGGGATCCGTGCGGGAAGCAGCCCTGGCAGGGCGGGAATTTTGAACTCGTGGATCAGGAAGGCTCAGACATCTGCTGCGCACATCCCTTGCAGGCTGATTTTAGCAGGGTGTGAATCCACAGTCTGGAATACCCAGAGCTCCAATTCCAGGCAGCTGAGCGGCTCCAGATTTCCCAGGAGAGGGAAACCTGCTCCTGTTTGGGTGCATCTGCTCCGTTCCACCTCAGATCCGGCGTCACCGGCGCTGTGACAGTGACAGGACACATCGCATCCCTCTGGGAGCTGCCACGTGCCTCCCGCAACTCCAGGGCCGGCTCCTTCTCCAGTCCAGTGGCATCCAGATGTCCCTTGTGGCTGCAGGGTCCATCCAGACTGTTCCCAAGAGGCAGGTCCGGGCAGGGAGCAGATGGAGGCCAGGCTGGAGCAGGCTCTGAGCAAAAGGCAGAGGTGGGAGGGATCCGGGCGGATCCAGGACAGGGCTCCACGTGGGGACATCCCCATGCTCTGCAGGAGCAGCGGAATCCAGGGTGTTCCCGTTTTCCTGGCGGGGATAAATCCATCCAGCAACTCCATCGGTGCCCAAAGCTCCCTCTGGCAGCTCCCACCTTTGCACCTCCAGCCCCCACAGCCACTCCCTCCGAGCTGTTCCTCCCACAGGGTGAAGGGTTTGATCCCAGGCTGACAGAGGCTGTCACAGGAATGCAAATGTTCCCTAAGAGTGGAAACGCAGCCCTGAGTGTGCTCCCAGCTCGGCTCTGCCGTGGACAGGGATGCTGGGACCTGTCACTGCTCCGGGGCTCCCTGTGAGTGTGAGATCCAGAGGGTAACGGGGGATCCCAAGCTCCCAGCAGGATGGGATCTCACTCCTTGTGAGGGAAGTGCTGACTCCAGGGGCTCCACACCTTCCCACACCAAACCCCAAACACCAAATTCCAGAGGATTTCTCTGTAAATGAGCATTCCCGGGAAGGGACGCAGCAAGAGGATGCAGCTTCTCATCCCCCCCTGCTCTGAACCCCCGGGGATGGTCCCCAGCAGCCCCCAGGTGCAGGGTCCTGGTCCGGGGGGCACTGACGTGACCCCGGGCACCTCTGAAGCTGCATCTGTGACCAGAGGGACACTGTCACCTCCTGCCAGACCTGCCCAGGGGACAGCCAAGAGCTGCTGGTGACACCTGACCGGGGTTCAGCAGCTGAGACACAGCCAGCAATTAGCATCAATCAGCTCCTCCAGAGAGGCTGATTCCGAGTGCTCTGGGACCACAGGACGCTCCTCTCCTCCTCCTCCAGCCCTGGCTGGATTCTCTCGGAGCCGAAATTCCCAGAGTGACTCTGGCTCCATCCTCGCTGTGCAGGGCTGGGAATCAACTTTTCCTCTCCTTTTCCTCCTCCCTAAACCACACAGCCTGAGACCCCACGCAGCCCCTGCTCTCCCAGGGCCAGAGGAGAGCTGGAGGAACCCCTTGGATGGCTCCACTTGGCCCCATTTCCACATCCACACCAGGCTGGTGCACTTTTCCCTCAGGAAAAGGCAGTGGCACCCTCAGGAAATCCCAAGACATCAGGGTTACCTCCTTCCAAGGCCATCCCACGGCTCAGAGGGTCTCCTGCCACCCCACCAAGGCTCAGAGCTGCAGCAGAAGAGCCAAAACCCATCTGGTCACACCCTGAGTGCTGGGAAGGGGCAGAGCAGAGGGAAAACCCCCAGTTCTGGGCCACCACAAACCCCCCTGGCACCCTTTCCTGGTGTCACAGCTCCCTGGGGGCCCCCAAAAGGAGAGAATTCCCTCAGGACCCTGGGGCACGGGGCAGGGTGACCCCAGTGCCAGCACCCTCCCCCAGTGTGACAGCCAACAGCTGAGAACTCCTTTTTTTTTTTTTTTGAGTGGGTTTTTCAGCTCCTACCCTAAGGACAATCTCCAACATGACTGTTGCCAAGGGAACGAGCTCCGTGCTTTGACAGTTCTGTTTTAAGGATCTCCCTGCCCAGCGAGGTGTCTCAGCCCAGCTGGATGCCCTGGCACGGGGTTTGGTGGCCCTGCAGCCACCCCGACACGGGTGGCAGAGCCGTGTCCTGAGGAACTGTCACTCCCCACTGCCCGAGGATTAGACACACCGGGTTGTGTAAGAGGATATTTATATCAGAACCCAGGGATGGGGAAGCCCTGGCAGCTCTGCTGGGGGACAGCACAACCAACGCCTCCTCCTGACCTCCCAGGAATAGAATCAGGGAATAGCTGGAGCGGGAAGGAACCCACCAGGATCCTGGAGTCCACTTCCCGACCCTGCACAGGACGCCCCAACAATCCCAGCCTGGGACTGGGATTGTCCAAAGGCTCCTGGAGCTCCGGCAGCCTTGGGAATGTGACAATTCCCTGGGGAGCCCTCTGGGGGAAGCAGCTTTTCCTGATACCTAAACCTCCCTGACACAGCTCCAGCCGTTCCATCAGGTCCTGGTGGATCTGGCAGATACTCCCCACGTTCCAATGGATGCCCAGGAATTTGCTCCACGTCAGCTGTGGCCCAGCAGGTCACCTCTGCTGCTGCTGCAGAGCGTCCTGTCCCTTCTGGAGTCCCCAGAATCACAGGGAGACAAAAAAAAAAGCCAGAACCCAAAGTTGGTGAGACTTGGAGAGACAAAACGAAGCCTCCAGGAGTGCCATGACAGTGCAGCTGTTCAGAGAAGCCCAGAGCAGCCACAGCCAAGGCTGGAGCACCTCAGGAACACTCCTGGATCCATCTCCCCATGGCTTCAGACCACGAGCAGCAGAGCAGCATCCTAATGGCAGCAGGAGGGAGAACGAGGAGCTGCAGCCCTGGACACCAGCACAGACCCCCCAAAACACATCCCAGCTCTGGAAACAGCTCCCCGGGGTGTGTGGGCTCCAAGGAAATCCTGTCTTCTGAGCAGCCCCTGGCCCAGGCACCTGCTGCTCTCCCTGCCAGTGGCCACTCAGACCAGCAGTGTCAGGACTCATTTCTCTGGAATCCACAGCAAAAGCAGCAGTCTGGAAAAGCTGAGCTTGCCAGCAAACGCCGTTTGAGGTGTTGTAGGTGAGGAAAAGCATCTGCAGCTGCAGCACTGCCTGGAGCATCACCCGAGGACGGGGCAGCTCCCCGGGATGCCGCAGGGACTCGGGGAGCTCTCAAACTCCTGGGAAACGCTGCTGCTGCCAGGCCTGCACCAGCCCTGCCACCCTCCAGCACGTCCAGACACCGCAGAGCCTCCGTGGGAGCCGCAGCATCCAACACCTGCCCGCGGTCCCTGCGCCCTCGGCCGCAGCCCGGCGCAGGCGGAGCGTGACGCTGGGCAGGTGACTGGAATGGTTAAACACATTCCTGCCCAGCCCTCCTCGCAGCCTCGGCTTCCCCGCCTCCCTCCGCTGTCACCGGCTGCGTTCGGGTTGTCTGGGTTGGTGCTGCTGGCGCCGGGGCTGCCCAAGCACAGCACGGAGCATTCCTGCCTCCAACGCCGCCCGGCTCCTCATCCTCCCCTCCAGGACAGCCCCGGGTGGAAGAGGAGCCCTCCGGGAGGGGGATGGAGAACCTCAGCCCCTCACAGGCGGGTGGAGGAGCCGGGGCACCAGAGAGGTCACTCCCACCCCACCATCACCACCCCAGGAAGGCTTTGCTGCTGTCGGTGCCCAGCCAAGAGCAGAGGGGCCTGAACTGGACCAGATGGTTCAAGCTGAGCTGACCCACTAACTGGGAGGAGGAGGAGGAGCAGATCCATCTGACTGTGGGGGTGTTACAGCTCTGGCAGCACCTTCCAGGGCCGGCCGAGCCGCTGAAGAGCCAAGGCAACAAGGACTCCACTCAATCTGTGCAGAACCAGCACTGGGGCACCTGCCCAGCCAAGTCATTGCTGGGGCTGGAAAAGCAGCTCAGAGAGCAGCTCAGGTGGACACCACACTGGGCAGGGCGTGCCAGGCCAGACACTGGCACACTGTGCCCAGGAGAACAAGCCCAGCACCACTAAGCAGAGCCCACTGAGCTCCCAGCTGGCACCACCACCAAAACCACCTCAGACTGTGCCCGCATCCTGCCCCACTCCCTCCCTCCCACTGCTCCTGTCCTGCAGGGACCTGGACAGGCACGAGACACCCTGGATTGGTGTAAAACGAGGTTAGGAACCAAGGCAGGGAAAACAAACAGAACAGCTCTGCTGCGGCTCCCTCCATCTGGCTGCGCGGCCGCCGTGCCAGCGCCGGGGCGACTCCCCAGCTGCAGCCGCCTCCGGTTCCCCCGGCGATTCCAACACCCCTGGAGAGGCGAGAACGTCAGGCAGAGGGAGAAGAGGCAGCGTCTTGCTGGCAGGAGACCTCCCAGCAGGGAATCCTGGGCAAACAGGGCGCTTCTCCCTCCTGAGGAGGACGGGTACCCGCACCTCGGGATGCTCAGCTCGCGCTCCGGCAGCATCGCCCCGTTCCATGGGGATTTCTCCTCCCGCCTGCGGGCCAGGCCGTGACACTCCCAGCAAACAGCAGGGGCAATGCCAAACCCCAAGGCATTGTCAGGACAGCGGCACAATCCCTGTCCCCCGGCAGCGGTGCCAGCACATCCCTCACTGTCTGGGCACGCAGCGGGCACCTCCGCAGAGCCTGATCCCAGGCTTTGTCCTAAAATCCAGCCTTGCCTGTTGAGCCTAACGCGTTGTGCCAGACAGCTGAGCGGTGGATTCCGT
This sequence comes from Cyanoderma ruficeps, assembly GCA_008694505.1. Taxonomy (NCBI): domain Eukaryota; kingdom Metazoa; phylum Chordata; class Aves; order Passeriformes; family Timaliidae; genus Cyanoderma; species Cyanoderma ruficeps. Next base: position 1,216,314 of record VZDJ01000251.1, on the reverse strand, counting down.
GCTCTCCAGCTGGCTGCCTTGCACAGGGATGCTCTGCTCCCTCCCCTCTCCTCCGGCTGAGTGCTGATCCCGGCTCTGGAACAGCTCGTTTCCCCCAGGCAGCTGATCCAAGTCATCCGAAATCAGGCCAAGCAGGTAGCGAGTGATGCAGAGAGGTCGCCCTCCCTCCCTTTCATGCCTCACCAGGGCTGTCAGTGCCTCCTCGGCTCCGGAGCCAAGGGCTGGTGCTGGCACAGGCACTGGGAGCATATGGCGAGCCCTAATGGCACTGGGAACGGGGCTCTGGAGCTCGTTCCTTGGGGAGAGGCGCCGCGGAAAGCAGCAATCAAAGGCTGCTGTTGCTCCAGACAACGCCAGGCTCCCACCGCCCCACTGTGCCCCCGGGCTGTCCCCGCTCCAGCCTCCCACATTCCAGGGCTGACATCTCCCTGCAGGACAGCGGGACCTGCAGATGTCACCTGCTCGGAGGCTGGGGATGGCAAAAACCTCCTCCCCTGTGGGAGCCCAGCCCCTCCAGACCCCACCTCACACAGGCAGGGCAGGCTGGGGGCTGCTCCCACGACAGCAGCTGGAAGCTCAGGGCATCTCCCCGGGACAGAGGGAGCTTCTCTGGGTGGCCTGGCCAAGCAGACACCTCCAGCAGCTCCTGAGAGATGAAGCCACCCTGCGGGACAGGCACAGTGCCCTCAACCCGCCTCTCTGCAAAACCCTCATCTCACCAGGCTGAGGACACCTCCCAGTGTCCTCCAGTGGCCCAGGGGAAAAAAACAGCCCCAAGTCATCTGGTTTTTGGCCCGGGGTGGCCTCCCAGGGCATTGTCCAAACAAAAGGGTTACACAACTCCTGAGTGGAATAACCCTGCAGAGAGAGAATGATCCTCACACAAGGACAACCACGCACCAGCCCAAACACCCGAATGTGCCGACAGCAGCACAACGCCAGCCAAGAGCACAGACAGGGCCCTCTTGTGCAGGATGGGCACTCCCAGGGCCTGGGCGGCTTCCAGGGGTTCCTCCACACCCTGCCATGGTTGTAGTGGAACCATCCACAGCACTGGAGGAATGTTCTCCAAGGAGGAGACTCCACCCCGCCCCAGGACAGGTGCCAGGGAGGGGATGTCCCCTGAGCTATGCTGGGATGGCTCAGGGGCTCCAGGATGAGGCACCGACCACGAAGACACATCAACAACTTCTCTCCAAGCATCTCCCAGCCATCCATCTCCTCTGCTCCTAAAGGTTTTTGGGAGGTCTGTTTGTCCAGCCGTGCAGGACCCTGGCACTGGTGGCCAGGGCTGGGCACAGCAGAGGCCAGCCCAGGAGGAAATCTTGCAGTGTCATCATCCGGGCTGTGTCCTGTCCCAGGACAGCTCCGGGTCACGGCCACCTCCCCTCCCAGGAGGGCTCCCCGGGATGCTCAGCCATCCCCAGCCCCACAGGCTGAGCATCCCCACGTTGGGGGTGCCAGGATGTCCCCACGCCGTGGGGTGAGCATCACCCACACCCAAGTGACTCTTATGGGTGCCCGTGGGAGGACCGTGGCCAAAACCAGAACAAATCCCGGGATTCGTGAATGGGAACACAGCCACCAGCCCCCAGAGCCTGTGACAGCACCAGAGATGGGTGCGGGGGAGCCGTGGGGGCTGCGGGCTCAGCCCTTGTCCCCGCCGTGCCACGCTCCCACCCGCACAGCCCTCGGGACCCCCGATCCCGCTCCAGAATCCCCTCCCCGCTCCTGATGGGCCGCGGGGATGTGGATGGAGACCGGACCCACCGTCAGCCTCCCCCAGCACCTCCAGACCACAACACAGCGGGTCCAGCCCAGCCCTGGCCAGCTGCTGCACCTCCCCACCCAAACACAAGCAGCAGCATCAATTCTGTCACGACAGACGACTCCCGACACGGCAAACGGAGCCGCCGGCGGCCAGACAGGGATGGCGGGTTCGAGCCACCGCCGGGCACCCCGCAGGGACCCGCAGCCCCACAACGACGGGGACACGGCGCTGCCACCGGGGAGCCCCGACACAAATCACAGCCGCTCCGCGCCTGTCGCGACCGTCGCCGGCGGTGAACCCCCTTTGTCTGGCGAGCCGGGGCTCCGCCGCGCCCCGCGGCTGCTGGATGCCCCGCACATCCCGGCAGCATCCCGGCGGGACGGGGAGCGGCCGCCGCTGCCGAGGCCCCCCGCCCGTCCCGGGGAGGCGGCTCCCACCGGAGGGACCGGGGACCCGCCCCAGCCACGGCGGGGATGTCACCGCGGCTCCCCCGGGGGCTCCATCCGCCCCTCCGCGATGTCTGTCCCCGCTCCGGGTGTCACCGCCGAGCCCCGGCGCCCTGGCGGCGGGGCGGCTCCGCCGCACCGGGGACTCTCCATCCGCCCCCCCCCTCACCGCGGGCAGCGCCGGGAGGGGCCGAGCGCCGCCGCCGCCCGCCGGGGCCTGTCTGGAACCTTCCGCCGCCCCGGCCCCGGCCCCGCCCCGGGCGGTCCGCGGCCATGGGGGGACACGACGGGCAGCACCGGCGCCGCCGTGACCTTGAGCCCCGCCGGCCGCCCGGGGCCGCGGGAGCCGCACCCGCAGCCGGCGGCGGGGCGGGCCCCGAGGGCCGGGCGGGGCGGGGCGGGCGGCACCTGCCTGACCCACATAACGGCCCCGCTCGCTTCGCCGCCCGCCGCACCTGTCGCTCGGTTCCCCGCATCCCCGGCCATGGCGGCGGGGACGGAGAGGGAGGCTCGCCCGCTCGCGGCGCCGCCACTCACCGTCGCGGGAGAGGTTTCCCCGGGCGCTGCCGAAGCAGGCGATGAGCAGGAGGATGCCGAGGGCTGGGGGCTGCATGGTGGCGGCGGCAGGAGCCCGCGGGGCCGGCGCGACCGAGCCGCAGCGCGGGCGGCGGGCGCTGCTCCCTCCGCTCTGGAGCCGGCGGTGCGGCAGCGGCGGGGATTAAATAGAGCGCGAGGAAGAGACCATTCGTGCCGGGGGGGGGG
>VZDJ01000251.1:1190210-1213214 GCA_008694505.1 Cyanoderma ruficeps | reverse complement strand
GGCCCGGGGGTCCCCTCAGTCCCCTCAGTCCCCTCAGTCCCCTCAGTCCCCCCGGTCCCCTCAGTCTCCATGGTCCCCATCCCGCCCCCGCCCTGAGCCAGCCCGGTCCGAGCGGAGCGGCGATGCCTCAGGGTGTCATCCCCAGAGCGGATCCCTGGCTGGGCGGTCCCGCCATGGAAGGGGGTCTCGCCGGTCTGGCGCCGGGAGCGGGACCGGTCCCACCGCCAGGTATCGGCCGGCCCCGCAGGACGCCGCCACATCGGCTCGCGGTGTCCCCGGGACGGGCCGGGTCACTCCCGGGCAGCGCCCGGCTGGTTGGATGGAGCACGGTCCCCTTGGCAGGATGAGAGGAGCCAGAGCAGAGATGCTGGGGTGTCACCCGTGCTGGATTGTCACCCTTGCTGGGATGTCACCTGTGCTAGGGTACAACCCATGCTGGCGTGTTACTCTCAGTGGGATGTCACCCGTGCTGGGGTGTCACCTGTGCTGGGCTGTCACCCATGCTGGCTGGGGTGTCACCCGTGCTGGAGTGTCACCTATGCTGGGCTGTCACCCGTCCTGGGGTGTCACCTGTGCTGGGGTGTCACCTTTGCTGGGCTGTCACCAGTGCTGGGCTGTCACCTGTGCTAACTGGTGTGGCCCAGCCCATCACTGTCTCTGCACCTTGTACCACCCAGTCCCATGACTGGTCCTTGCAGCTGGACCACATTTTGGGTGGAGCCTGTTCTGTTCCAGTCCCTAAAAGTCGATGTCCAGTCGTGGCTGTCCCCTGGCATCTCCCAGGCAACTCCTTTATCCACCCTCACCCAACCATGCTCTCATCCATCAGATGATCCCCCTGAGCTCTGGCTCGTGTCAGCCCAAGCATTTCCAGCTCTGGAGGATTTCAGGGCTCTGGGGAAACATTTCCAGAGGGGGATGAACCCCTTTTGCCGGAGTGTTCATGTGCAGCCCTTCCCCACGCTGGCAGCAACCCCTCACGTGCGTTTTTGAGGAGCTGCTCCGAGGCTCCTGCACCAAAGCTGTGCGCCAGGGATGGCTCCCTTAGTCACAATCCCCGTGGGAAGCGCCCGTGGGAGGAACAGCTTGGTGCCGGTCACAGCCGATCCCCGCGCTGCCTCCAGCTCCATCCCGCGTGTGTCTGGACGTGGCCCTGGAGGTGACGGTGCCGCTGCCACGGCGCCGTGGGGGCCAATTTGAGGGCAGGAGGGGCCAGGTGAGGCCACGGGAGGCTCCTCCCAGGCTTCCGCTCCTTGTCTGCTTGGAGAAGGGCTCTGGAAGCCCCGGGATGTGACGGCGGCAGAGGGAATCCGAGCTCGGCTCCCGGAGGCACGAGCAGGGCAGGGAAGCTGGAGAGGGTCCCGTGGGTTGGGGGCCGGGCTGGGTCAGGCCTGGGGGGGTGTGGGTGGCTCCTGGGGGGGCGTTTCCTCTGGAAAAGGGGGGTCTTGGGTGGCACTGGCTCTCTTGGGGCTTTTTGTGACCCCCGGCCTCCCTGGGGTGTCCGTGCTCCAGGAGGGTGTGTGGGGGTCTCGGGCTGTGCCTGAGCTCTGAGCCCCCTCCCGGGCCCCCCAGCCTGTCCCCTGTCGCCGCCGCCCCCTCGGGGGCTCCAGGCACGGCTTTTAACCCTTTCCCTGTCTCCTGCAGGAGCCCGCGGGCGGCTGTCCCCGAGCCCCGTGGGTGCAGCACCCACTCCCCATCACTCGGGCAGGGCAGCGGGGGCAGAGGGAGAGGAGGAAGAGGAGGGAGAGGAGGTGTTCAGCGTGCAGCAGGTGCCGAGGCGACGCTCGCCACAACAAATCGCTGTGATTCAGCCCCGGAGCATCTGGCAGCGAGCGGTAACGAGCCGGGGGAGCCGGTGTCACGCAGCCGCTCTGCCGAGGCGTCCCGGAGCCCTCGGGAACGGGAGCTGCCCTGCACGGATCCGCTCTGCCGTGCCCGGGGAGGATGGAGCTCCTCAGCTCCCGTTTCCCGGGTCCCCGCTGGCCTCGGTGTCTCCGGTTGTCTCTCGGTGTGACAGCACAGGTGGCTGCTGCAGTCACAGCCGTGTCCCCTCCTTGCTGTCTGGGAGCTCACTGGAACTGCGCTGTCCCAGCGCTCCAGACCCTCCCACGCGTCTGGGGCATCCCTCAGCCAGGTGGGAAGGGCTGTGCCAGGTGTGGGGATGCACCTGGGTGTGTTTTCATGGAGGAACAGCACCCCTGGGCAGAAGCCAGCAGGTCTCAGTGGCTTCCTGCTGGCATCGGTGTGAGAGCTGCCAGCCCTGGGCACCTGTGACACCTTCCCAGCCCCGTCCTGGCTGTAGGTGACATTAATGCCTCAGGGGAAGGATTTACCACTCTGAGCTTCACTTTCCACCCAGGCCCGGCTGGAATGTGGAGCTAAAACACTTCCCCACATCCCTGGGCAATGCCAGGTGTGATCTTCCCCTTCCGCTCCCCCGATCTCAAAAACCAACCGTGTCTGTTTGACCGTTCTTTCCTCACAGCTCCAGAGAATTTCCTCTCTGGTTGTCTGAATTTAATTATCTGTTGTCTTGCCACCCATCCCCTGACTTTTAGGATCAGGCCAGAAGCTCCTGCCTTCCCTTTGCAGTCCTTCCAGTGGCTGCTGTCTCCGGGATTGAGGTTGGAAGATGGAATGAATCCCTCCAAGTCATCAAATGGGCTCCATAACATATTTCCCTTTAAACAACCGTGTTTGCTGCCACTCCAGGCGTGGATGGCATCTCCCTGGAGGCTCTGCAAAGGCACAGAAATCTCCAGGGAAGCTGTGGGAGCTGGAAGGAACAGAGGCTTCCAGCATCCCTGTGGGATCCTCAGTGCCCAGAACCGCTTCCTTTAACCTCTGGCTCTCCGAGGGCCTCATGTGTTCCTCTCTGACATGCTCAGCCCTGTTTGTTTTTATACCTTGCCTGATTTTGCTCTTCAAAAAGCCCTTCATTAGCCCCATGCTGGGTTCGAGTGTTTGCTCCTGTCTGGTGTCACTCCTCGGTCCCGGATTCCCTGCTCTGCGCTGAGCTGAGCAGGGCCTGCTCTTCGGCAGAAAGAATTCCCAGATCCCACCGAAACCCGAGCCAAGAGCGGCCTCCCCGCTCCTCCCTGCTCCTCTCCTTGCTCCGAGGAGTGTGTGGGACGTGGAGCCGCTCCGAGCTGTGTCCCACCGTGCTGGCGTGGGGGCGGTTCCCGTCCCTAATTCCCGTCGTCGTTGTCGCCTCATTGCCGGAGCCTGGTGGCATTTCGATCCCTCTCACCCGAGCAGGTAGCCTGGACTTGCTGGCAGCCCCGGGGGGCAGAGAGTGTGATTCCATCTGGGCTTCTGGCTGCTCTTCGCAGCTCACTGGAGCTGCCAGCCAGATGTTTTGCTGTTTACTCCGCTCTTGTACCTCCTTTCCTATCAGGTCCGCTTTGCGCCGTGCCTGGCTGTTTGTGGTGCTGGTTCCAGACCAGTGCAGGCTCTTATCGAACTCCTGAACTCACAGCCGAGCTGATTTTTACAGAATTATTCTGTACAGAAATATCTTGTCCTTGATTTGCTTCTGTTGAGGTTTGGTAGCTCCTCCTGAGTCACGTTGCTGTGAGTCAGGAGCCAGAACCTGATGCTTGTGCTCGGGGATTCCTCCCCGAGCTGGGCTCTCATTGAGGGGCTCTCATCTCCCTCGAACCCATTTCCACCCTGCAGGGCTCGCTCCTGGCTGGCAGCAGCACAGCAGGCAGGAGCGGGGGGAGTGCAGAGCCCCAGGTTCAGCGGGGTTCAGCGTGGTGGGTCCAGCCTGACTCCCACCCGCCCCTGAAGTGACAACAAACCCTCCACACCTCCCTCCCTTCCTCCCTCACCTCCCTCTCAGCTTCCCAGCGCGTTTATTTCTGTGACTCCCAGACCTCACACTTGGCACCGCAGTGCCTTGTGTGGGTACAGGAACAACCTGCCCGGCTGCAGCCGACCTTTGTCCCAGGATCAGCTGCCCCCGGGGGTGGGAGGCTGGAGCTGCGGGCTGGAGCTCAGGTGATGCTTTAAGGAGGCTGAACGTGGCACCGAGGAACGAGTGATGGATGGTGCTGCTGCCAGGCACGGTGACCAGAGAGGGCTTGGAGGTCACTGGAGTATCAGATAACCTTTATCTCCTTTGACTGTTGAATTTCTAAGAGCATTAAGGGCTTACTCAGCCATGGCACCCAAGTGCCTTGGCGAAAAAATCTCGTTCCAGGAACAGCCCCGGAGTGTGGAGGAGCAGGATCCAGTGGCAGAGAACTCCTGAGGCTTGGGAGAAAGTCCTGACCATTGGAGTGACCCCCCTGAGGCAGCTGAACCCACTCAGGTAAATTTTTAATTCCTGAAGGAACTTTTCCCAGGGCCCATCCACACTCGGCAGTGGGAGCGGTGTCGGGGCTGGCGGCCAAGATCCAAATGGACATTTCTAATCCACTCTGGGCGGGCTCGGTGACATTTATCAGCTCCTGGCTCACAGCTCGGAGCTGACTCCAAATCCTGGCTGGAAATTTGCTCATGAGGGTCATGCAGAGCTTTCCCTGATGGGGCAAAAAAAACCACAGAGTTTCGATGGCTCCAAACCCCCCTGTGGTCCCACCCCCATTTGGAGCACTGGGTTTGCAGATTTTTGGTGTAAAAACATTGCAATTAATGCAGGAATTGATCCTGGAGGGCCTCAGTTTTGCGAAGGAGTGAAATCCATCCCAATTAATGGTGTGTTTGATATGAGCACATGTGATGTCAAAACAGAGCGTGGAAATAGCTACAAACAAATGGAGAAAAAAAAAAACGCAGGCCAAAAGAAAATGGGCTTTGAAAAGCTGGCAGGAAAATAACAGGGAAAAAAAGATAAATGCAGCAGAACTTTCTCCTTGGTAACTCTCACACTTCAGAGCACAATTCAGAACCTTGTTTAGAGGTAACTCCAGCCCCAGGAACTCCTGGTTATTCCCTGAGTGTGTCCTAAGTGAAATTCTTGGTTAAACTGGTTTAATCCATGAAACATCGACCTTTTATAGATCCAGGTTCGTTGTCCTCAGCTCCGAAAATGAGATTTTTCTTATTCCGGGGAAAACGCCTTGAACAACTGGGTGAAATCTGAGGCTGGAGAAGCTTCTGTGGGGGCAGAAAATGAGTTTTAAACACTGTAAATGACAATTGGTGAGGCAGCTGGGGAAAGTCCTTACAGGGAGAAGTAACTTTTGATTTATTCCAGGTAATAAACAGGGCCTGGATCAATATTTCACTATCAAAGAGATGCTTCTTTTTTTATATATATATATATTTATACACTGAGTCTAATGTACTCAAATCCAACATCCTTGGGAGGGGAAGGAGCCAAGAAAAGTTGACTGCAGCAGCAGGAATTTGCAAACGCCTTGAAAACGACATAAAAAGAGGAAGCTGGCTAAAAGGAAATTAAAGGGAGCAGCTAAATGAGTGACATCCATGGCTCTGCCGTGGAGAGCATTTAAAGGCACCCTGGCAAGGTCTGGGGACAGGATTCCGTGTCCTCTGCTGTCACAGATGTGCTGCAGGGGCTCGGAGGAACACCTGGAGCAGCTGCAGGTGGGGCTGCAGGAGCAGGGGTGGGGATGGAGCAGGAGATCCCGGCGGGGATGGAGGGGCTGGCGCCTTCCCAGGGGCCGGGAGCCAGGGAAGAGGCTGATGGAGCTGCAGGAGGGGCTCGGGGAGCGGGAATTGCTGCTGGGGGGAGGCTGAAGGACGGAGTGACCCCGCAGGGACGCCGGGCTGAGCTTCCCCCGCTCCCAGAGAGGTTTTGTTCTCATTCCCTTTCTGTCCCTGCATTTAGAGGTTAAAAGTGCTTTGATGAGGACAATTTATAGAGACGAAGCCGGGCAGCTCCGTCCCGAGGTGTGAGGATCAGGGGCGGGGAGAGGACAGAGCCCAGCCGGGTTCCTGGAGCAGCTGCTGCTCCCAGGGCCATCCCTGTGTCCCTGTGCAGGGGGACATAGGCTCAGGGACCCTCAAACCCAAGTGTTGAGGAGCTTTTGGAGCAATCCTGGAACCACTGAGGTTGGAAAAGCCCTCTAAAGTCACCCCAGTGCTGCCCAAGGCCACCACTGGCCCATGTCCCCAAGTGCCACATTTAGGTGGCTTTTAAACCTCCCCAGGGTTGGGGATTCTTCCAGGGCTGGACAATCACCCCATGGCCAGAGGGAGGCACCCAGGGTGAAGCTCTTTATCCTTTTTCCAGGATTGGTGCTTTCCTGCCCAAACCAACCCTCGTGGGATGCAGGGATGGGGTGTCAGGGGGTGAGAGGGGTCCTGGCCTGGTTTAGGACGCAGGGCTGATATTCCAACTGTTGGAAACAGCAACGTGGGAGACCTTTAATGGCTGCTGGAATGAAGAGCTGGGGAAAAGAGGTTTATTTGGGGGTTTATTGATTATCCCTTGAGAGAAATGTGGAAGTTCAGAGGTGAATCCAAACCCCCTGAGTGGGGTTTGATGTGCTGAGGCCTGAGCAGGCCTCGGCCAGAGCTGATTTCCGGAGTGAATCCTGGGCACTGTGTGATTAACACCATCAGTATTATTTAGCCAAAAATAGATAACAGCCACACTTCTGCTAGGCCTTTATAACCTTTTGTCTGTAAGAAATGTATCATTTTAAGAAACTTTCCCGACTGCCATGAATAGAGGTTTGTTTGTAGGGTATTTTTGGGGAAAGCCCCTCCCAGCCGAGGCCTGGGCCCAGGCCAAGCCCTGGCCCTGCTGGTTGGGACATGTGCAATCAGATCCAGGAGTTTCTGTGTTAAAAATATCAAGTCATTCAACCTCCTGATTTGGTTCTATAAAAGCTGGACCCACTTTTGGGGGTGAATTTGGAGACCTCACCTATGGGTGGACACATGGTGTAGGGTTTCCCCCCAAGGGTTTCCCAGGTCCTCGCTGTGAAACTCCCACAGCGACTGCAGGCTCTGGATGGTGGTGGAGTATTTAGGCCATTGGTGGTGGAATGATGCCTCAGGATTTTAGCTTTTATCTTTTTCATATATTTGTAATCCTGCGATTCTTTGGTGTATAACTCTAAACTCCACACACGGTGTTAGCTACTGTCTTCACATTTTGGTCAGACACGACAATTCCTCTCCATGCCTCAGAATCAAGGACTCCTCACCATCTCAGGCCCCAAGAAATGTAAATAAAAAGTGAGTTGGGAGGAGAAAACTTGGGGTAAATGACTTCATTACCTAAAGCTGTAATTGGAAGATTAACCCCCAATATGCAAACAGATCAAACTTATAAAAGTGTAAAAACCCGTGACCCATCATCCAGTTTTGGGTGTAGCCCTGAGGGGAGCTTTGTCTGCCCGAAACGTACCTGAAGGCCCTTCAATAAATATAACCACTTTTTATTCTCCTAATTTTGTCTGGCCTGTTTTTAGGCAGCCCAAAAAGGCATCAGCACCTTTCCCAATCCCTATCTTTTCTCTTGTACTGCAATGATCAGGTGCATTACCCTGTTTATCTTCGCTTGTTGCTAAAGCCGAGCGTGTGGTTTTATTGGATGTATCGTTTTCCTTTTGTGTTGCCTTCATAGTCACAGAAAAACAAGACCATTCTTTCCATCGGTGTCTGTGTTGGTTAAACCTCCCCCAGCAACTGGCAGGGCAGGGGTGGCTCGGGGTGATGTTCAGCACCCTGGAAACTCACGGAATCCCAGAATGGTTTGGGTGGGAAAAGACCTTAAAGCTCATCCCATCCCACCCCTGGGGCAGGGACCCTCCCACTATCCCAGCTTGCTCCAAACCCCCGTCCAACCTGGCTTTGGACACTCCCAGGGATGCAGCAGCCACATTTCACATAAGAATTGGCACGTTTTGAGTGAATTCCCACATCCCTGACCTACAGAAAGGTGTTTTTTATGGGATGAAGGGGCAGGCCTGGGGATTGATGTCTGTTTGCAGGAGGCTGGAGGCCCTGGCAGCACACAGGGGGCTCTGATGGCATTCAGGCTGCTCAGAGCACTCAGGGAAAGCTGTGAATAGGGAACTGGAATATTTGTAGGGATAAAAATGATTCAGGAGAGCCAAATCAGGGGCTGAATGCGAGGAGCTGAAGAGGGTCCCATGATGCTCATGCATAGAATGGCAGATTGCATCCAATTCAAATCCGTGGGAAGCCAGATCCAAAGGAAGCTCCGGGAGTGGATGGTGTTTGTTGCAGCTGGCAGGGGAATGGCTGGAGCAGGAATGGGAATTCTGGCAGGACTGGGGAGGGTGGGGCAGTGCCCAGCTCGGGGAGAAGGGAAGGAAGTGGAGAAAATATCTCAAGAGAGGCGACACGTTGGCATTTCCCACCAGGTGAGGAGCGGGAGAGGAGATGGATGTGATCCCATCCCTTTCTGGATCCAATCCCTTCCTGTCTCTTCATGGATCCACCTTCCCATGAGCCCAAGGGCTCCAAGCAGAGCCTGTTCAAAATGACCTCACAGCCGAAATCATGGCCCAGAAAGCTCAGTTCAGGATGGAATTATGGAATTACTGAGGTTGGAAAAGACCTCCAGGATCATCGAATCCATCCAGTGCCCAATCCCCACCCTGTCCCCAGCCCGGAGCTCTGAGTGCCACCTCCAGGAGCTCCTCAGACACCTCCAGGGATGGGCACTCCAAACCTCCCTGGGCAGTTCCAAGCCCTGACCACCCTTTCCATGGGGAAATTCCTGCTGGTGTCCACCCTGAGCCTCCCCTGGCCCAGCCTGAGGCCGTTCCCTCTCCTCCTGTCCCTGTTCCCTGGGAGCAGAGCCCGACCCCCCCGGCTGTCCCCTCCTGGCAGGGATTGTGCAGAGCCAGAATTTCTCCCTGATCCTCCTTTTCTCCAGGCTGAGCCCCTTCCCCAGCTCCCTCAGGAATTCTCCAGCCCCTTCCCCAGCTCCCTCAGGAATTCTCCAGCCCCTTTCCCAGCTCCCTCAGGAATTCTCCAGCCCCTTTCCCAGCTCCCTCAGACATTTAAGACTTCCCAGAGATTCTAAATATCAGAGACTTCTAAATTTCCCTTGAGAGCAGTCTGGGCTGTGTCCACGGGCGAAGGACCAGCACAGGTTCAGTCACACAAAATCCTGGACGTTGCTCCTGCCCATGGCAGGGGGTGGAATGGGATGGTCTTTAAGGTCCCTTCCCACCCAAACTATTCTGTGATTCTGTTATGTCACAATGATTTAGAATTCTCTTTTAGAGTTTAGAATCACAGAATCACGGAATGGTTTGGCTTGAGAGGGGCCTCAAAGTCCACCCAGTTCCAACCCCCATTTTTTGACCCCGTGCCATAAACAGCTGCTGCTGTGACCTGGTGGGACCAGAAATATTCCTTGGTACATCCACGGGGAAGGTGTTCCTGTCACTGCAGGAACATCCCTTGGGATTGGTGATTTGCCCAGGGCAGCTGTGGCTGCCCCTGGATCTCTGGACGTGCCCAAGGCCAGGCTGGGCTTGGAGCACCCTGGGACAGTGGAAGGTGTCCCTGCCCATGGAAGGGGATGGCATGAGATGGTTTTTAAAGTCCCTCAAACCCAAACCATTCCATCATTCCGTGCCACTGGTTGCTTTCCTTGGTTTCCCACGTTTCTCAGCTTCTCTTGGCTCTGTCCCTGGAGGAAATGGTGGCATTTCCCGAGCAGGAAATCCCTCCTGGAGCCTGAGGGCAGCATCCCTCAGTGACATCGGAGCAGTGACAGAGGGGCAGGTAACAGGGAGGTGACACAGATTTTCCCGAGTGACTGAGCCCGTGACACAAGACAAACATCAAACCACCGAGCGGGAAATCCAGGTCTGGGATCTGCTTCCCTGTGGAATGAGAGGGTTGTTTTTCCACAGGCTCTGCTTGTTGGAACATCTTCTGCTTGGTTAGAGCGGCTCCGGCGCCAGCGGCGCCTCTGCGGCCCCGCCAGGGAGTGAGGCAGGAAAAGGGATTGGGATGGATGATCCCTGAGTTCTCTTTTCATGGGTCTGGGGGTGGGAAAAGCTCAGCCTGGAACGGGGCTTGGAGGGAGAAGGGATCAAATCAGGAGTCCTGGAGTTGATCCTGGAGCGCTGGGGAGGTCCCTCGCTCTGGTGGCTTGGGAGAGGAAGGGACGGGCTGGAGTCATCATCCAGGCGGAGTCACCATCCCTGGAAGGGCCCAAAAAAATGTGGGGATGTGGCCCTTGGGGACAGGTGGATTTGGCAGTGCTGAGGGAAAGGGTGGACTCTGCCTCAGAGGGCTTTTCCCACCCCAGCCATTCCCAGATTCCCTGATTTCAGCCCTGGTGCTGGCAGGGTGACAAATTCCAGAGGGCAGCACTGGAGGGGGCTGAGCTGGTGACCCCAGGTTGGCTCCTGCTGCTGCCACATCCCAGGGGAATCTCTGGAACATCCCCCTGGAGCCGGGAGATCGTGGCAGGTCACGGATTCCTGGTCTAATTCCTGCCCTTTCTGCTCCAGGGAAAATACCTCCAGTCCTGCAAAGCTGGGAGGGATCCCTGGGCTGGGTGACAAACTTGGCTGTAGAAAAGTGGCAAATATATAATTAAAAATATAAAATATATATAATTAAAAATATAAAATATATTAAAATATAGAAATCTTTCGAAATATATAAAAATATTAAAATAAAAAACAAATATATAAATATAAATCCATGTGTCACAGGTCTGCAGGGCACTGGAGCTGCACACTCGGGGTTAAACTCAGCCCACAGGAGAAGGTTATAGATTAAAATCCAAATGTATTCCAGATCCCCAAGAACGAGCCCTTGGAAACTGAGGGGGAGGATTGGCAGGTCCTAAACCAATAGAGGAATTTCGGGACCTGAGGTGCCCTGAGCCGGGGGAGGTTTGGCAGAGATTGGATGAAACATCCCAGAACGAACCGGTGAAATTCCACAGGAAGAGGGGTCAGGCCGGAACAGGACGACGATGGCACTGCGTCCCTGGAAAAAGATTTTTGTCACCGAACTCCTGGCAAGTGCCACCAGGGAAGGAAGCAGAGGAAGAGCTGAGGGAGAGAGCAGATTTTCCTGGAATACATGGGAAAAGCAGCCAAAGCGTGCCAGAGCCAGGGGTGGGAACATCCACGGAGCAATCACGGAACACGAGCCCTTGGAAGGGATTCTTTGCCTTGCTGTCGGTTGTGGAAGCAAACACGGAGTTTCCCAGGCTGGAATTAACCTCCGTCCGAGGAGATGCTCAAATCTGAGCAGCCAGGAGCAAAAGTTGTGGATCCAGGGGATGGAATGGGTGGTGATAAATCCTCGGGGCTGGCTTTGTGCTCCAGACTCCTTAGGAAAGGCAGGAACCGGGCTGCTGAGTTACGAATGGTGCTGGAGGGTGGAAAACTACGGAATTATCCACCAGAAAAGACCTGGGAGGGTTTTGTGTGCTCCCTAATCCCCAGGAAAGGTGGGAAAAGGCAAAAGGCTGTCCAGGATTCCCGGAGGAGGAGGCGGCCGAGGGTTGGATGTGGCAGAGAGGAGCAATTCCTGGAACAGGCTGGGCTGGGAGCCCCAAAATGCTTCCAGCAGTGCCCTGCTCCAAAGGCTGTCGGGAAAAGGAGCAGCAGCAGGATGAGGAGCGCTGGGGAGTGGGGAGGGATCGGTGGGGAGCTCAGGAATGAGGTGGGAGCGAACAGCCAGCCCTGAGTGGGGAGAGCTGCAGGGAACTGGGAGAGGCTGGGAGAATGAGCTGGGAGGTGCAAGGACGTGGGAAAGCCCTGGCTGGAGGCACTGGGAAGGTGCTGGGGAAGGTGTCCCACACTCCTGCCTCACTCCCACCATTCCTGGGAATTTCTTTCCCTGCCATCATAGCGGGAAGGGCGAGTCAGAGAAACTCCTGCTCTGCCCCAGCACAGCAGCTCCCACCTTATTCTGAGGCTCTAATTAGCAATGGCCTCTAATTGGGACTCTAATTAGCGATGGTCATTGTTGGGCTGGAGGCAATTGCGCAGCTGATAGAGAAAAAAAAAAGGGCAAATCAGTAAAAAAGGAAGTGGCAGCAACCACTGAGCTCTGTGGGGTCAGCTGGGCTGGGGGCTCCTTTCGCTGTGGGAAAAGGCAAAATTCCCATCAGGAAAACTGCAGTTCCCCTTTCCAGGGTGGGGAATTATTGTTTGGAAGAAGAAGGTTCAGGGTGCTGAAGCGTAAAGAACAGGTCCGAGCCGGTGGCTGAGGATGGAGGGATTTCTGCAAGGAAATCTGGGAGAGGAATTGTCCTGGAGTTCATCTTCATTGATGCATCCAGCTGAGGAGCTTCCACTCCTGAAAGTCCATTTAGGAATGTCAGAGGAAATAGGAAATAGCCACAAGTACCCTTTCCAATCATGGAATTATGGAATGGTTTGGGTTGGAGGGACCTTAAAGCTCGTCCCTGTGGGCAGGAACATCTCCCACTGTCCCAGGTTGCTCCAAGCCCTGTCCAGCCTGGCCTTGGGCACTTCCAGGGATGGGGTTTAGAGGCTGGAAAATCTGCTTTGGAGAGAAGGTCCCCAAAAGGCCCCCAAATGATCTGATTTTCACCCAGAGTTCAGTGCCGGGGTGGAACACGGAGCAATCCCAGCTGGAGACTGAGGGAAGCAGAGCCAGGCAAGGGAGAGGCTCCAGAGCATCAGAAACCTTTGGGACGCTCTGGAGGCTCCACTGCCACCTGAGATCTTCGTTACTAAAAGGTGGGAATGAAGCTGGGAGTGGGAGCTGTGCTTGGGCAGCTCCATGAGACTGGGCTGAGGGATCAGCTGGATCCTTTGGAGCTCCATGAGACCCGGGCTCGGGGATCAGCTGGATCCTTTGGAGCTCCATGAGACCCGGGCTCAGGGATCAGCTGGATCCTTTGGAGCTCCATGAGAAATGGGCTCAGGGATCAGCTGGATCCTTTGGAGCTCCATGAGACCCGGGCTGAGGGATCAGCTGGATCCTTTGGAGCTCCATGAGACTGGGCTCAGGGATCAGCTGGATCCTTTGGAGCTCCATGAGATCTGGGCTCAGGGATCAGCTGGATCCTTTGGATCTCCAGGATCCAGGAATGCACCAGGACCTCTTGCTGTGCTCCCAGATTTCCTCCCCGGCCGTGAGTGCAGGGCCAGCAGGCCCCCAGGTGTCCCAGTATTGGTGGGATCAGAATGGTTTTCCCTCCTGTGGCCTTGGGCTGATCTCATCCTTGGCCAACAGGAATCACTCTCCCACGGGTGATAAATGCCAGGCTGTTGGCAGAGAAGACATTTCTTGAAAGAGAAACCTTCTCTCCTCTCTCCTCTTTCCTCGGCCTCCTCTCTCTTCTTTCCCTTCTCTCTTCTCTCATCCTCCCCGTTTCCCCGTTCTCCTGTTTTCCTCTTTTCTCTCTTCTTTTTCCTCTCCTCTCTCTTTTCCCTCCTCTCATCCCTCTTCTCTCCTTTTTCNTTCCCTCCCTCATCTTTCATCCTCCTCTCTCATAGTTTTTTTTTCCTCTTTTTTCTCTCATCCCTCCTCTCTCCTTTCCTTTCCTCTCTCTCCTCTCTCATCCCTTCTCTCCTCTCTCCTCCTTCCTTCTCCACTCCCCCCCTCCTCTCCACTCCCATTTTCCCAGGACTCAGCTCTGGCCACAGATAACTCCTGTGAAATCCCAACGCAAAGCGGGTTTTTTTGGGCAGGAATTCGGGCTGTGAAATGGGGCTTAAAAATGAGCAAAAACGACCCCCTCAAGTGTGGAGCCCTGAGCTGGGCTTAGGAGGCTGCAAATCCCCATCTGCCACGGGGGGGTGGCCCGGGAGGCTCGGGCTGGTCCCATCCCAGCTGTCCCTGTGCTGCCAGGCCTGCCAGCCTGGAAATAATTTGCCTCTCCCGTAATTAATGACTCCCGTGTGTCGCCCAAAGCGCCGGATCTGCTCCTTCCCACGGAAAATTCCCCCTGTCCGAGCCCATCCCGGCTCTTCCTGGGAGCAGCAAAGGGCTGGAGCTGCTGCCTGAGGGGCCAAAGATTCCAGCGGGAAGAGAAGGTGGGAGCAGGGGGGATGTGGCTGAGGTTTCTGACACCGCGAGGGGCTGAAGAGGAGCTGCCCTCCCTCCGAAATTCCAGAGAGTTCCACAAATTCCCACAGAACGGTGTGGCCCCAAATTCAGGAGGAGAGGAATTTAAAGATGAGGAAAGGAAGTGATCCTCAGGCAGCGGGAAGTGAGGGGAGGGTTAGACGGGATTTTGGGTAGAAATTCTTCCCTGTGAGTGTGGGGAGGGGCTGGAATGGATTTCCCATCCAGGGAAGCTGGGGCTGTTCCCTGGATCCCTGGAAGTGTCCAAGGACAGGGTTTGGGGCACCCTGGGATAGAGGAAGGTGTCCCTGCCCATGGAAGGGGAGTGGGACGAGATGATCCTCGAGGTCCTTCCATCCCAAACCATCCTGGGATTCCAAGGGACAGTGAGGAACTTGCTGCTGGAGGAGGCAGAGGAAATCCAGGGTCGAAAAAGCACCAGGAAAGTCCTTCAGCAGAGGCTGATGGCAGCACACAGGGACACCTCCAGCATCCCTGATCCAACCACTTCCCAGTTTTCCTGTTCTGGGCTCGCTCAGCACCCTCAGAGCAAAGCCAGGCGTGTTTTGGATCCCGGGTTTTGCCATGAGCTGTTCCCTGACCCCAAGCTGAGGACGAATGTTGTTTTCTCATAGGAGCAACGCAGCTGGAAGGCTGCAACCAAAATATTTATCAGCGATTAAAACTTCGGAGCCTCACTTTTGGAAAGATGACTTTAAAACTGCATTTTTTTTTGGTGATAAACTCCTTTAAGAAAGTAAACTACAGCTTCTGCAGGAGGGGCAGCTCCCTGTGAGCAGGGCAGGGCCCCAGGAAACAGCTGGAGCTGTGCCAGGGAGGTTTAGGTTGGATCTCAGGGAAAGGTTCTTCCCCCAGAGGCTGCTGGCACTGCCCAGGCTCCCCAGGGAATGGGCACGGCCCCGAGCCTGCCAGAGCTCCCTCTCAGGCACAGGACGGGAATTTTGGGGCTGTGCAGAGCCAGGGGTTGGACTCAGTCCTTGAGGGTTCCTTCCAGCTCGGGATATCCCATGATTCTACGAGGATAAAATCCTTTGGGAGAGCCGGGCACGTTTCTGGGCCACTTCTCGGGATCAGCTGCTGTGAGCATCAAACCCCTTCCCTGCTCCCCCTGAGGAGGATCTGTGTCCTGCCCCTCCGGGACTGGCACGGAGAGGATTCGCTCCCTTCACACTTCCCTGGAATGCTGTCCCTGGCTGAACCCAGCCGGGTCGGCGGCAAACACGTGGGAGTGCGTGTCGGAGTGGGAGCTTTTCCAACTCCCACACTTGGCACCTCTCCTTGGATTAATCCTCGGATGGCTTTGCTGAGCCCGTCCTGGCTGCCGGAGCATCACCTGCAGCTCCCCCCCAGGAAAAGCCAGGAAAAGCCTTTTCCCGGCGCTGCCGGGGTGGGAATGCTCCTTCCCCCGTGCCGGAGGAATGGGATGCGGCTGGAATAACCCAGCCCTCCGTGGGAATCGCTGCGGGGAGAGGCTGGAAACGAGCGGAGGGTGCGGAGAGAAGGAGCCGCGCCGGGAGCTGCGCTCGCTCCGAGGATTTTGCTGCTCCTCCCTCGGGCCCTGCGGAGCTCGGCGTGGGGACGGGGGCTGGGAACTCCTCCCGCTGCAAAATCCCCGCGATTTACCTCTTGTTTTCCATCCATTCCCCGGGGGAAATGTGTCTGTGGCAGGGCAGGAGCGGCTCTCACTGCCAGCGCGGCCTTTTCCAGCCTGCCACAATTCCCAGCTCCAGCCCCGGAGCCTCCGGGCGTTTCTCCCTCTCCATCGGCGTCTCGGTCACTCGCCGCGTTCTTCCCGGGAATTTGCTCTGCGAACCAGCTTTTACACCTTCCAGAGGTGCGGGATCCTGAGAGAGGAGCGGCCCCTCCTTGGCTCATCCTTGGACATTCCTGAGTGCCGGATCCTTCCCTCCTGATCCCACAGCCCTGGGCATTCCCGAGCGCTGGATCCTTCCCTCCTGATCCCACAGCCCTGGGCATTCCTGAGTGCTGGATCCTTCACTCCTGATCCCACAGCCCTGGATATTCCTGAGTGCCGGATCCTTCACTCCTGATCCCACAACCCTGGGCATTCCCGAGCACTGGATCCTTCCCTCCTGATCCCACAGCCCTGGGCATTCCCGAGCACTGGATCCTTCCCTCCTGATCCCACAGCCCTGGGCATTCCCGAGCACTGGATCCTTCCCTCCTGCCCCAATCCCAGATTCCTGGCTCATCCCCAACACCACCTGAGCCGGGTGTGACATTCCTTTAAAACTGTGTCCCATAACTGCCCCCTCTGCCTTGAGCTGCAAACCAGGGGTTGTGTAAAAGCCAGGGGAGAGCTGGCTGTGTTCCCAGTGCCTCCCAGTGCCTCCCAGTGCTTCCCAGTGCTTCCCAGTGCCTCCCAGTGCTTCCCAGTGCTTCCCAGCCAGCCCAGGTGGGACCATGGCCCCGGAGCCTCCATGGATGCAGAGAAGTCCATGGAATCGCCCAGGTGGGAATGCTGCACGGGCAGACTTTGTTTGGGGCATTCCATCAGGACACTCCGAGTGCCACTGGAGTCCTGGCACGGCTGGATTGTCCCCATGGCAGTGCTGGAGCATCCTGCTGTTCCCTGAGCTCCTGGGAGACTCCTGGGGCCGGGATGTGGCGCTGGTCCGGAGCTGCTGGTGGCTCTGGTGGTCGTGTCACTCCTCCACATCAATCCTTGCTGTGGAAACGTTATCCCAGCTCCTGGGGACGGACCTCCAGCTGTTCCTGGGATAATCCAGGTGGGCAGGACCTCGGGAGGTCACCTCTGGAATTCCCCTGCCCGTGGCTGTGTCGGGTCTGCTCCTCTGTGGCTCTGCTGTCGCTCCCACCCATCCCTGGAGCTCCTGGTGCTCCAGCTGAGCTCTGCAATGTCCCTCCTCCACCTGGAAATGGCTTTTGTTCCCTCGAGTGTCCTCCTGCCCCGTCCCAACCCCGGAGCTGCTGAGCACCCCAAGGACAAAGGCACAGCCCCGGATCCGCTCCAGCCCCGAGATAAGGCTCGGTGTAATTAGAAACTTCTAATGTGCAGAAATGAATCAAAGCTGCTTCTCCTCCTCCTCCTGGGACACTTTAACTCTTCCCAGCTGCTATTCTGGGGTGTGAAACCGTTCTTTGCTTGGTTTCCAGGCTGGGAAAACCTGCCAGGAGAAGGAAATCCACCCTGAACCAGCTGCTGAGCTGTGTGACCCCAGGGACAAAGGAGGGACGATGGGGACGTCCCTGGGATGGCACCTGGAGCAGCTGTGACACTGCCCAGCACACCTGTCCCTGTGCCCCGTGGGCAGGGGCAGCAGAAACCAAACTGGGAGCCTTGGATTTCCTTGGTTTCCCAATGAAATATGGATAATATTCCTGCTGGTTTTATTGGGAAAGGCCAGGGGATGGTATTGACTGGACCGTGTGGAGCTTTGGGGGTGTCTGGGCCGGGTCCAGCCGTGGCCCCGAGGTCAGGAGCTGTTCCCTGACCCCCAGGGCTGTGACCTCTGGGTGTGAAATGGAGCTGCAGGAGGCTCCTGGGCAAATCCCAAACCCCACCTGGGAGAGAAAACGTGTCTGATGTCAGCAACAGCTGTGGGGACGGATCCAGGGCAGAGCAGAGGGAGCTGCTGCTGGGCCAGGCTGTGCCTTTGGGCTCCTGGGGGCTCCTCCTGTCCCTCCTCTGCTCCAGGACAGCCTGAGCTTCCTTCTGGGGGGATTTTCCAGCAGCAGCCTGAGCCTGTTTGGTCTCCGTGTGTGAGGAGATGACACCTGAGGGCCGTGAGTGCAACACCCCTGGACTTCAGCCACATCCCCCAGCCCCCAAATGCAGGAGATTCCCGGGAAAACTGGGAGCTGCAGACACCAGTGTGGGGTCCAACAAGGGCCAGCTCTAGTGGCTTCTTGGGACCCCCTTGTCCCTCATCCCTGAGGCCACATCTGTCCCTGCTGGGCTCCCCAGTTCAGGAGAGGGATCCCCAGACTGGAACCAGTTCGGATGAGGCCACAGGGATGGTTGGGGTGCCCAGAAACTGCACACGAGGAGAGCCTGTGGAAAGGGCAAAGGGGATTTCATTGGATTTTCATAAGGAGGAAGCCAAATTCCTGGAATACAACAGGGAACGGTCACACTTGGGAAGAGCAGAACCTCTGGCGGGCCACGAGGGACCAGTTTTCCCAGTTTGGGGATTTAAAGAGCAGAACGAGGGCCAAAGAGGGGGTGGGATATCCGCCGTGGGAGAAATTCCCTGAGGGATGTAACAGCTCTGCTCCGCCAGGCCTGGGGTGGAGGAGAGACCTCAAGGTCCCCCTGCCCTCCCTCCCGTGGTGGCTGTGTGGGGACAGCGGGATGTGACACTTCCCTGCAGGGTGTGGGAGCTGAGATAATTGATGAGGAGCTCGCTCTGAGAGGGGTTAAGGCAAGAGCTGAGCTCCTGGGGAATACCAGAAATGAGATAAATTCAGCTTTGCCTGTGGCAAACAAACTCCTGCTCTGATTTCCCTGCACAGCTCGGGTTTGTTCTGAGGAGCAGATGGAGGCTCCAGGCGGGCAGGACCTGCCCGAGCTCCTGCAGGATGTCCAAGGGCTGCCTTGGAGGGAAGGAGCTGGAAGGGAAAAAGTCCCAAGAGAATTCCTGACCTCTCTGACATTCCACAGAATCCCAGAGTGGGTTGGGGTGGAAGGAACCTTAAAGTTCATCCAGTCCTACCCCCTGTCACGGGCAGGGACACCTTCCACCATCCCAGGCTGCTCCAAGCCCTGTCCAGCCTGGCCTTGGACACTTCCAGGGATCCAGGAGCAGCCACAGCTTCTCTGGGCACCCTGTGCCAGGGTCTCACCATCCTCACAGGGAGGAATTCCTTCCCAAAATCCAATTTAAATTCTCTCCTCCTCCAGCTTAAAGCCATTCTCCCTGTCCTGGCACTCCAGGCTTTTGGAAATCATCTCTCTCCATGTTCCTCATAACTGAAAATCCAAAATTAGGTCGCTCCAGAACCTTCCCTCATCGAGGCTGAACATTCCCAATTCTCCCAGCCTTCCCTCACAACAGAGCTGCTCCATCCCTCCGGGTTATCCTGGTGGCTCCTCTGGACTCTTGGAGGTGCAGGGGAAGGTGGAGCTGTGGGGCCAGTGGAGAGAGAAAACGGCTCCATCCTGGTTTGGGAGGCAGCTGGGACCCAGGAGGGAGTGGGATCTGTGGGATCTGTGGGATCAGTGGGATCTGTGGGATCAATGGAATCTGTGGGATCTGTGGGAGAGACCTGCCCAGAGCTCTGCCCGTCAGCAATCCTGGAAATGGGGAGAGAAACTCCCAGAGAGGCACCCGGGAGTTCTGAGCTGCTCCTCATGGCCAGAGGGACCTGGAGGGGCTGGAGCGTGTCCAGGGAAGGGTTTGGAGCCCCAGGAGAGGCTGAGGGAGCTGGGAAAGGGGCTGGAGAATTCCTGAGGGAGCTGGGGAAGGGGCTGGAGAATTCCTGAGGGAGCTGGGAAAGGGGCTGGAGAATTCCTGAGGGAGCTGGGGAAGGGGCTCAGCCTGGAGAAAAGGAGGATCGGGGGGAAATTCTGGCTCTGCACAATCCCTGCCAGGAGGGGACAGCCCGGGGGGTCGGGCTCTGCTCCCAGGGAACAGGGACAGGAGGAGAGGGAACGGCCTCAGGCTGGGCCAGGGGAGGCTCAGGGTGGACACCAGCAGGAATTTCCCCATGGAAAGGGGGATCAGGGCTTGGAACTGCCCAGGGAGGTTTGGATCCCCATCCCTGGAGGTGGCGCTTGGGGACAGGGTTTAATGATGCCCACGCTGGTGCTGGGTGACCTTCAAGGTCCTTTCCAATCTTAACAATTCCATGATTTTATGAATCTGTTGTGCCTGATCCCTTCCACGCTGCATTCACAGCTGGAAAACCAAAGGCAGCAACCCCAATGGCGACACAGGAGCCCAGCCTGGCTGATCTCATCCAGGGCTCTTCCTCCTCACAGGATTGAGGATTGAGCTGGCTGGAGAACACGGGTTTTCCTTGGAAAAGGCAAATCACCCTCGTTTTCCCGTCTCCTCTCAGGTTGTACAAAGATGCTCCAGGTTTTTGCCTGGCTCTGGGATGGGTCTGTGCCCATCCCACCCTTCCTGGAGGGAGCTCAGGGAATTCCTTGAGCTCCCACATTGCTCGGCTGGGCTGGGAATCAAACCTGTCCTGGGTGACTTTAATCAGCTGCTCCTCTTTTCATGGATCAGCCCTTCCAGGACCGGCTGCGACGCTCCAAGGGTTTGTCCCGAGGGTTTGTCCCAAGCATTTATCCCAAGGGTTTGTCCCGAGGGTTTGTCCCAAGTTTATCCTGAGGGTTTATCCTGAGGGTTTGTCCTGAGGGTTTGTTTCAAATGTTTATCCTGAAGGTTTGTCCTGAGGGTTTATCCTGAGGGTTTATCCTGAGGGTTTATCCTGAGGGTTTATTCCAAAGGTTTGTCCTCAGGGTTTGTCCTGAGGGTTTTTCCCAAGTTTATCCTGCGGGTTTATCCTGAGGGTTTGTTCCAAAGGTTTATCCTGAGGGTTTATCCTGAAGGTTTGTCCTGAGGGTTTGTTCCAAAGGTTTATCCTGAAGGTTTGTCCTGAGGGTTTGTCCTGAGGATTTGCTCCCAAGGTTTGTCCCGCGGGTTTGTCCGGACTCTCCAATCCCAGCTGATTGTCCCTATCCCGAAACTACCTGAAATATCCCGAAATAATCATGAAATCCCCTGAAATTATCCCCAAAATTACCACAGAATTACTCGGAATATCCCAAAAATCTGCCCCCAGCCCGCTTCCCGCTGCTCCCATTCCCCATTCCTCCCTGAAATCCAAGGCAAAGCTCCCTCCGTGTCCCAGGAGGAGTCAGCGCTGGATTTGCCGCTGGAAATCGCTCCGGCTCTTCCCGGATCCTTCAAAGGGAAGGGATGGGAAGGAGGGGGGAAAACCGAGGGATTAACCGGGGCCCCTTTATCCCTTCAAATGGATCTCCTGGAACGCGCGGCTCATCCCGGCGGGGCCAAAACAGGTGCGAAAAAATTCATCCAGGGAGGTTTAAAACGCCGCTCCGGATGGAAACCGTGCGTTAAAAAGGTTAAAAAATCGGTCTCGGCGCCAAAAAACGCCATTCAAAGTGTAAAACGTGGATTTGGGGGTTAAAAAAAGCAGATCCAGAGGTGAAATAATGCGGTTCTGGGTGTGAGAATGTCACTCGAGAGGTAAAAATGCCGTTCTGGGTGTTTGAGGGTTGGGAGTGCAAGGGGAGGGAGGGCGGAGGGGTTTTGTCCAAAAAATGTGGAGGTTAAAATGTCATCCCAGAGGCTGGAAAAATGCAGCTTTAGAGGGTAAAAAAACCACAGCTCAAGGTGGAAAAAAGGCACTTCTGGGTGTAAAGAAACGCAGTTTTAGAGGTAAAAAATGCAGTTCTGGAAGTTGAAATATTGCAGTTCTGGAGGTTAAAAAAAATGCAGTGAAAAAAGTAAAAAACCTCCAGTTGATGTGCAAAAACGGGCAGCTCTAGAGGTTAAAAACTGCAGTTCTAGGAGTAAAAAATGCAGTTGTGGAGGTTAAAATGCAAGCCTAGAGGTTAAAAATTCAGTTCTAGAGCTTAAAAAAAAAAGATTCCAGATGTTTGAAAATTCTGTTCTAGAGGTAAGGAGGGAAAGGTGCAGTTCCAGCGGTTAAAATCGCAGTTCCAGAGGTCAAAATGCTGACCTGGCAGCTGAAAAATGCAGTTCTGGAGGTTTTTATAAAAGCAGAGGTAAAAAATACAGTTGTGTGTCCAAAAAGATGCTGCTCTAGAGGTTCAAAAATGCAGCTGTGGGGGCAAAGGATGCATTTCTTGAGGTTAAAAATACAATTATAGAGGTAAAAAAAACCAAAAAAAAACCAGTTTTAGAGGTAAAACGATGCAGTTGTGGAGTTCTAGAGGCAAAATGGAGTTTTAGAGGTTTAAAAACGGAGCTCTGGAGATGAAAAAACGCTGTTACAGAGGTAAAAACCTGCAGATGTAGAGGTCAAAAAAGAAAAAAAGTGCCAATTAGAGGCTGAAAAATGCACTTTTAGAGAGAAAGAAGCCGTTCAAACGTTGAAATGCCGTTAAAAAATGGGGTTCTGAGTGCAAAATACCATTCGAGAGGTTAAAATAATGCAGTTAGAGACGTTAAAAATGCAATTCCATGTGTAAAAAATGCCATTCCAGAGGTCAAAAGCGCACTCACAAAGGTTAAAGAATTCCATATCTTGATGGGAAAAAAAAGCTAGATTTTTTTTTCTAAAAGGTTTTTTAAATAAATGTTTAAAATGCTAGATGTTTTTTTTAAAAAAAAGTGGTTCTGGAGGTTAAAAAATTCAGTTCTAGGTGCAAAAGAATGAGCTTCTAAGGGGGGAAATGCGGGTCTAGGTGCAGAAAAACCAGATCTGGAAGTAAAACTGCCGTTGTTGACGTTACAAAATGTCATTCTAGAGAAAAATAAACGCAGCTCTTGCAGAAATGCAGAGCTAGAGGTTAAAAACTGCTTTTCTGAGCTCAAAAATCTCTAGAGATTTTTTAAAAAGCAGGTTTAGGTGCAAAAAAATGCAGTTTTTGAGGTTGAAAGATGCAATTCCAGAGGAGCCCGAAGCCGTGGGGGCGTTTGGGGAATCCCTGTGCTGTGCCGGGCACTGGGGGCTGTGGGATAACAACAATCCCGGGTTTTTGGGGCCCTTCGGGTCGTGTGGGAGCGGGCTGGGGTGGGAAGGGGCAGTGCCCCAGTTTGGAAAGGCAGGACACTGCCTTGGTGTGTGCTGGGGAAGGCAGGAGCCTCCCCTGAAATGCCAAATATAAACCCCCTCCCTCCAAATTATTGTCATTTTAGAATAATAATTATTTTATTATATGTTTATTATATTATGTAATTATTTATTGATTATAAATAAATTATAATATTAACACACTATATAATATATAATATATAATAGATAATATAAAATATATAATAGAGAATAGATAATAGATAATAGATAATAGATAATAGATAA
>VZDJ01000251.1:1179618-1190173 GCA_008694505.1 Cyanoderma ruficeps | reverse complement strand
TATATATAATATATTATTATATATTTTATAATATATACTTATATATTTATATAATTTTAAAATAATATATATTATATGCAATATAATACATATAATATATTACTATATATTATATATATATTTATAATATATTTTTATATTATATATTGTATATTATATAAAAATATATTGTATATTATATATAAATATATTGTATATTATATATGAATATATTGTAATGTATGATATATATAATAAATAATAAATATAATTGTTATATATTTATATATAATTTAATTATATTATTATATAACTATAATATAATTATATTTTATAATAAACTAGTATTATAATGAATTATAATATTATAAACCAAGGGGCTCTCAGGCAAAGACACGGGAATAGGAATAACAGCCCTTAAATCAGAAAATCAGAATAAAAACGTAATAACACAAATCCAGCAAACAAACAAGAAAACACCGATTGCATCAGAGCGGGACCCGAGCCCTGCTCGGGGCGTTGGGAGCCCAGTGAAATCCTCCTGCAGGGACAGGGGCGGCTCTGCGGGAGCAGAGACGATCCTGGAGAAGGTCCCGTGGCGCTGGGATGGGTCTGGGCCCCCTCTGGGAATCCAGCTTTGATCCAGGTGGGAATTCCTGGCTCCTCCCCCTGGGACGATGGAACTGCATCAGCCCTGCAGTGAGCCTCGATGGCCCATGAACAGCAGATCTCCCCTGCAGGGAGGATGGGTCCTGGAAGGGATAAAGAACCCTGCCCCAGCTGGTTTGAACAGCAGATATCCCCCAGGGTTGTGAGGGGTAGGTCCTGGAAGGGATAAAGAAACCCAGCCCCAGATGGTTTGAACAGCAGATATCCCCCCAGCATTGTGAGGGGTAGGTCCTGGAAGGGATAAAGAACTCTGCCCCAGCTGGTTTGAGCAGCTGGTGATGGAATAACCAACTTTTGGTGACGTCCTGCCCTACAGACAGGCAGCTGTGGGGTGAGCAGGCCCGTGTGAGGGCCCAGCCCCACTTCATCCCCAATTCCCATCGGGAATCCAAGGCAGAAGCGTTTTTTGGGGGCAGCGATTTGGCTGCAGCCGGATTTTTTGGGAGCAGGATGATCCCAGTGCAGGGACACGGAGGGATCCGGGCCCTTCCCTGCCCCAGGTCCCCCCGGGAGGGAGTTCTGAGCCTCGGGGCAGGCAGGGGCACATCCCGAGCTGAGGCAAGAGGAGGGAAACGTGGGAAATGGAGAATTTGGGATACAGGGGAGGCACCTGCCAGCCTTGGAGCTGAGGTGACATCGTTGTCACTGCCACCTGCCTGGGTTTGGGACACTTCCAGGGATTGTGGCTCCGCCTGTCTCTCCCCAGGTTGTCCCTGTCTCTGCCAGGCCAGCGGGGTGAGGGACCTGCCCAGCTCCCCCGGAATCACCTCCAGGAATCCTGATGTTTTCCCCTTCAGCCCTGCCAGGGAACCCGGCAAAAAAAAAAGGGATCCGGGGACAAATGTTCTCCAATTTCTGCACTTTTATAGATCGGGGAGTGAGCAGAGCTTTAAACTGGGCCTGAAGGGAGAAGGGCGAAAAATTCCCTCTCGCTGGGGTGTGAAATGCTCGGCGCAGAGGTGGGAAAAGCTTCCCCCGCTCCTGGATCCCCGCAAAGCTGGAGCTGCCCTCCAGGAAAGGTCCTCTCACACCTTCCCGCGGCTCTTTAGCACCTGCACAGCAGCAGCACCTCTGATTCCCACCTTCCTCTTACTCCGGGGTTTGATTAAAGGAGAATTCACAGCCAAACCTGCTCCTTTTTTTTTTCCCCAAGCAGCCCCTGCAGGGTCGGAGTTCTGGGCACCTCCGTTCTGCTCCCTCCCTCCCGCCCCTCTGGATTCCGGGCAGCTCATTTGCAGCTAATTAACAGCGAGCTGTCCATCCATTCTCTGTGACTAATGAGGGATTGGGGGTTTTATGTCTCCCTTCCCTCCTGTCAGAGGCAGCAGCTCCCGAATCCCGAAGCCGGTCACGGATCCAGCGGCACCCGGATCACCCTGGATGAGTTCCCCGCGCGGGAGCGGGGCTGGGGATGAACTCCTGATTTACAAAACTCCAATTCCCAAATTAATTCCCGGAGAGCTGAGACTCCGGCACTGACAAACACCTCCCAAAGCCACCACCTCACCAAATCTCCTGCTCTCCCTGGCCCCTGCACCGGGAAGAGCCGCGGGTCGGGAAATGCATCCCTGAAAAAACGGGGAAAATGGGAAAGGGTCAGAATTCCGTCGCTGATGGGCTGGGGGTGGTGGCAGTGACTGCCAAGGCACTCCCACCCTGTGAGCAGGGCTGCTCCTGGCTGGATGTCTCATGGAATTGCGGCAGGAATGAGATGTGACCCATGGGAGGGACATGGACACCACCCACGGCGGGTCCTGGATGCGGCTCAGGGGTGGAGGGGGGGAATTCTGGAATTTTTTTTGGATTTGTCACCCATCTGCCACCAACCAACAGCTCCTGGAGCGGGGCTGGTGGGGCCACCTGGCACCTGCCCTGGCCAGCAGGGATGGCCCTGGGTTTGTCATTCCTGGGTTTGTCATTCCTGGGTTTGTCATTCCTGGGTTTGTCATTCCTGGGCCTCCCAAGGAAGGAGCTCCTGGAATCACACGGTGGTTTGGGTGGGGACCTTAAATCTCATCCCATCCCATGGCAGGAACACCTCCCACTATCCCAGGTCGCTCCAAACCCCATCCAACGTGGCCTGGGACGCTCCCAGGGGTGCAGGATGGAGGGAAGGACTCCCAGAAGGAGAAATTTCCAGCAGTGCCTGGGGCTGCCTTAATTCCCCAGCGTTCCTGGAGGAGCTGAGCCCAGCCCAACCTCCCGAGGCCTCCTGCAAACCTGGACTCCCCGAGCCCTGCCAGGCTGGACCCCGGGAATGTGCCAAATCCCAGCCTTGGGAAGCCAAGATCCAGCTGTGCCACGTCCCTGAGCTCTGCCCAAGGACTGGGATCATCCTGGAGGTGGGAACATGCCCCAGGTGAAGGAACCTGCAGGAACCTCGTCCTTGTTGAGTCACAGACACAGGTGGGGCAGGCGGGAGGTTCCAGCCCCATCCCAGCTCCACAAACCGGAGCCTGCAGCTGGAGAAATCCAGGTCTGGCTCTCCTGGGGGGAAGCCCAGGGATGCTGGGACTGGTTTTTCCTGTGAAAAGGAAGACAAGAAGCAGCTGGAGCCCTGAGGGTCCTCGTCCCCTCCCTGCAGGTGACACCAGCACAGGGAGAAGTCCCAGCTGAGGGTGAGGGGTTGGTCTGGGGTGGGGTTTCCTTGCCCACACAGAGCCATCCACGGATTTGGGAGGTGCTGGAATCCAGAAGAAACCACCCCAGGGATGGAAGTTGTGACCCAGGACCTCCAGGAGTCCCTTTGGAAGGGCAGTGGAGGCAAAGCTGGGGCTGCAGGACATCCCAGGCGTGTGAGGGGCTGAATCCATGTCCTGGCAGCAGAGCAGGTTTGGGTTTCCCGGGAATCTCTGCAGGCCTTGGCAGCAGGAGCTGCAGGGCTTGGTTACCTGAACAGCCGCCCGGAATTCCCACCTCGGCGTCCCCAGCCGAGTCTCCCACAGGCTGGTTTGGCCCCTCAGGGCCCTGTGGGTCTCTGGGATTCCCCACGTGTGCACGGATGAATCCCGTTTCCGTTGGCCACGGTGGGGATTTCACACCCTGGTCCCTCACAGGTGCCCAAATTTGGGCTGAGCCCCTCAGTGGTCACCCCCTGGGCCAAGATTCCCGTTGGAATCCGGGATGGGGGTGCTGGAATTGGGGCCCTCCATGGATGGATGGGATTTAGGGTTGTGCTGGTTTTCCCTCTCCCCTGTCAGTCCTGGGTGGTGCAGGATTTTTTGGGAATCTGTATTTTCAGGGCAGGGTGGGACTTGAGAGCTGAGAAAATTCCAGCCCATTCCATGGGTTTGATGTTGATTTTCCCACTCCGGTCTCGCGGTCCTGTGGGACTTGGTGAAATGCTCCTCACATTCCGTTATTCCCTTAATTATCAATTCATCTGCATCAACCACATTTATCATCCCATCAGGATAATGGGCTGGAAAAGTCAATTTTCTGTGAATTCCCAGCCATTCCCTGCCTTGACGGGCCTGGAATCACCCAAATCTTCCAAACACTTGCACGGAATGAGCTCTTTTCCCACCTGCTGGAGCTCCTGGCTCCATCCTCACTCCCTCAATTCCATGCGTGGATCCGCCTGGGCCACATCCCAAACTAGACCAGGAATTCTGCATGGATTTTCGGTCAGGACAGGATTCTTCCCAAGATTTCTTCCCCTCAGGGAGCCCCATTTGCACCCCTGGTGGAGCCACCCCTGGGTTTGTTCCTCCTTCCCTGACGCGAGGCGTGATCTCGTGGAGGCCGGGAATTCCTGGGGAATCTGGGATCAGCCTGGGGGGAGCCTGCAGCGATTCTGTGGGAGTTTTGAGGGCGAGGAAACGAGGCTGGGATCCCCCAGAGATCCTGTGGAGGCTGAGGGGCATTCCAACCCTCTCCAGAGGCAGGACAGGGCTGTGCTCCCACCTCGGCCCTGCTGCCTCAGTTTCCCTCGGGTCTCGTGGCTCTGCTCAGCCCCTGGGATGGTTTTCCCGCCTTTGGGAAAGCTGGAATCAGAAATTTGGGAATCCTGACAGCCTCGGGCTCTCTTGGATCACTCAGGAAACCCTTCCTTAGGATCAGGAAAAGCCAAGCCCTGCCTCAGGCGTGGTTTTGGCTGCAGACCCTCCTCAGCCCACTCATCACCTGAGGGATCCTCTCAGCCTTTCCCGGGAAGCTCCGCAGGGATTTGCTCCTGGATTGGCCCCTCTCCATGCCTGCCCCAGCTGGGTGGGAATCCAAGGACTCAGAGCAGTGGAAATGCCAGGTTTAACCAACTATTAAACGAAATAATTGGCCTCAGACCCCAATCCCCAAAAAAAACCCGATGGAAAGGTTTGACTGCATCGGGCAGAGCAGGAAAATCGGGAACCACAAATAATTCCTGCCTGGGCAAACGGGATAAAAGCGGATTTACAGGAGAAATGGACTCAGGGAAAGCTGACGAGTGGTCAGTGCCAGCTCTGGAGGCTCTGCCAAGGAAAGGAAGGAGATCTGGAGCAGATGGATCTGAGGAAAGGCTCGGCAGAGAAATTCCAGCTGTCCTGAGCTGATGGAAAAGGCAAAGAGGGACCAGGCTGAGGCCATGGGCAGTGGAGGGGGGAGATTTCACCTCAGGAGCTGCTGCAGTGCCCCGGGAGGTTCAGCAGGGCCTGAGGGAGGGTGGGCACTCAGATCTATAAAAATGGGGAAAAACCCTTTCCTGATAGGAAATTCCAGTCACAGATCAGAGGGAGAGTCCCTGCAGGGAGGGTGTGACGGGATGGGGACAGGACGGGAATGGGAATTTTGGCTTTTCGTGGGCACAGGGAATGAGGTGTGGAGCTCTGTGCCAGAGCTGGGAGCGCTCAGCACATTCCCACCCTTCCCTGTGAGGCCCTGGCACAGGTAATTCCATGGATTCCCCACCCCTGGCAGTGTCCCAGGCCAGGATGGGCAGGGATTGGAGCAGCCTGGGACAGTGCAAAGTGTCCCTGCCCGGAGCAAAGGGCTGGAACTGGATGGGCTTTAAAACCTGCTCCAGCCCAAACCATTTTGGGATTCTGAGTGAGAATTCCGAGTGACAATGTTCCTCCTTCCAGTCCCTCCAATGTTCCTCCTCAAACCCAGTTTTACATTTGGTTTTTCTGTTGTTGTTGTTTGTTCGTGGGGGGTTTTGTTGTGTTTTGTTTTGTTTTGTTGGGATAATCCCAGGTGAAGCCGTCCGTGCTCCCAGCTCCTCTTGTGCATCCAGACCTTGGGAAGAGCTCCTGCTGTTTGTTACCCTTGGCATCTGCTGCCTCAAATTCATCATTCCGGACAAAACCTCTCTGCAGGGAGAGCTGTGAGGGGAGAGGGATCTGCAGGAAACGGAGTCCTGACCACTGGGCCGTGCCAGGAGAAGGAATTTGCCAGGACCAACCTCCAGGAATAACGTCAGGATTGGCTCAGGGTGGCTGATGTGCCCTGGATGATCAATTTTTTAAAAAAATCACTTTAAATCTCTTTAAATTTGTGCTGGGGGAGGGATTCAGCACCTGGATCCACTGGGCTGGGAGCAGAGCTGGCCCTGAAGTCCTGGATAAACCTCCTGCACTGCTGCCATCACCACAACTGCTCCCAGTTCCCTTTCTCCAGGACACAAATCCCTTTTTCGCTATTTAATTCCGTATTTAACACACCCTGAAGTCCAACAGGTGCATCAGCACCTTAATCCCACCAAACACGACACAAGGACGCCAGGGATGAAACCTGGAGTGCAGCCCATCACCCCATCCTGAACCTTTTCCCCTCTGTTTTTTTAGGGAATTCACTCCCAGGATCGTAAAGATGAAAAATTCCTCTCTGTGACGATGGCACAAGGAATTCTTTGAGCTGGGCTGAAGGTTTAATGCCAGGGAAAAGGTGTCAATTTGGACGTTCTTCGGATATTCTTGACCAGACAAGTGAGGAAAGGACACAAAGACTTGACCAAAAAAATGGAGAAAACTTTTGAAAAAAATCCTTTTTTTTATTCTGAGCAAAATTAATCCTGGATAAAATGGGAAGAGATCCCCAGGAAAATGGGGTGAAGGCGAAGGGCAGGAAGGGCTGGAATTAGAAAAAATTCCCCTCCAAGGCCTGAGGAAGCTCTGCCCATGGCCATGTTGATTTCTTTTCCCACTTGGAGCTAAAATCCTAAAAAGGGGATTTTTTTTTTTTTAGCCCAGACGGGTTTGGCTCTTGTTTTAGAGCAGCTTGAGTTAGCTGGGGCTGTCTGCACCTCATCCCAGGAATGTCACACCCCAGCGGGGTGGGAATCCCTGCACGTGGCACCTTCCGGGAGCTTTCCTGGGGAAAAGTGGAGCTGCAGGATCGGGAGCCCTGGGCAGGGAATCACCAAGGCCAGGGATAAATAATGACCAGCCCTGGTTCCCTTGGGGGGTGTCTGACTCCATCCTTAACTCCCTGTGCTCCTCCAGCCCAAAGAATCCAATCTATTGTTCTCAAATCCAGGGAATTTCAGCTTTGGGGGTTTTCTCCATTTTACCTCTGGGGTTTTGTGTGTTTTACCTTTTGGTCAGAGCTGTCCTGCCCAGGCAGCCCCAGCACCTGCCAAACCATCAGGGATTTCCAAGATCCCTTCTGAGGGGGTATAAAATCCCTTGCTACCACCAAATCCTGGAGGGGGTTTTTTTGGATTAAAAAATTCCCATTTTTTGGGGAATGGTCCAAACAGCTCTTCCCAGCCCAATTCCTGGTGCCTCTGCTGCAGCAACAGCCATTTCTTCCTCTTAAATCCTCATTAAACGTCTCCTCCCCCCTCAGTCCCCCTGCTCAGTGTGCACCTCTGCTCTTGAGATCCTCCTTTTTCTCCTTGCCTGCCCTTCCCGCCGAGTATCCAGTCGGATATTAATATTCCAGACAGAAGTTATCCCAACGAGCCTGTTATGCCAATTAAATCAGAATTTTGCTTGGTATGAAGAATTGGAGCCCCTCCTGTTTGCTCTGTTTTTAATGTTTGTACACACGGGTTTCTGGCCATTAAAGCCTCGTCCACTCCTGTCCTTGTCCTCCTGTGAACCAGGAATGGTGCAAATCCATCCTGGAATCCGGAGGGTTTCTTGCCTGGCCTGGGGTTTTCAGAACCAGCTTCTCTGGTGGTTAAAATCCTATTAATTTCCAGCCTGCGCTCCTGGCAAATTCGTATTTATTTATTCCTGTGCCAATTCGTGCTCTGGATTAACCAGGGGCTTCTCCCTTCATGGTTTTGCTTCCCTGTGGGATTCAGGGCGAGGATTCCTCCTCTGCTCATCCTTCCCTGAGCTCTGCCATTTCTCCTGGATTCCCAATCCAGGGCAGAAATCCCCGGGATCAAACCCTGCTCCTTCCCCCTGCTGGAGCAGCCCCGGGATGTGCCATCCCCTGGATCCCTCCCTTCCGATGCTGCTCCAGCTTCGGGTCAGCTGCAAATCCCGGGATAATTCCTGCTGGAATCACACCGGGGGATATTAACCCCTGGATGGCCGTTTGAGCTGATCCTGTGCCTGCTGGAGAAATCCCAGTTTGGGAAACTGGGGGCAGGGGGGGCCTTGGTTTGCCCTCAGCAGCAGCTCCAGGGTTTGGGATCGTGCTGGGATTGGTGTGACTGGACATTGACTGGGAATGGGAGAACAGGAACTCCAGGGTTTGGGATCGTGTTGGGATTGGTGTGACTGGACATTGACTGGGAATGGGAGAACAGGAACTCCAGGATTTGGGATTGGTGTGACAAGGGGCACAGCTGGATCCCGCCCTGGATATTGGGAATGGGAGAACAGGAGCTCCAGGGTTTGGGATCGTGCTGGGATTGGTGTGACAAGGGGCACAGCTGGATCCCACCCTGGATACTGGGAATAGGGAGAACAGGAGCTCCAGGTGTTGCTGGGCAGGGATCCTGCTCAGGAGGCTGGAGGACATCTCTGGACATGGGCTGGGTGACACCAGGTGACACCCAGCTGGAAAACACCCCTGGATGCATTGAATTCCCAGCACAGGGACACCCCAGCTGGACAGGCCCGGGGAGGGCTCAGTGCCAGGCGTGGGGACAGTGCCAGGCGTGGGGACAGTGCCAGGCGTGGGGACAGTACCAGGCGTGGGGACAATGCCAGGCGTGGGGACAGAGCAGGGGGAGCTCCTGGGACAGAAGAGGCTCCATGGGCTCTGTGGGATCCCCGGGATGGAGCTGGGAGCCAGGAGAGGCACCAAGGGCTCGTGTCCTGCGGGTGGCTCCAGGTGTCCCTGGGACAATGTCCGGTGTCCTCGGTGGGAGCACAGGGCCCCGCTCCCGGCTCCAGGCTGGAACATTCCCTGGAGCTGCTGCTGGAGCTGAGGGGGATGTGGCTCATCCCGGACACATCCCGGGCTCCAGGACACTCGGCCGTCCCCGTGCCGTGGGCTGGAGCTCTCGGCTCCTCCCCAATTCCGGGAAGAGGACGGTGCTCTGCAGCTGTTTGTTCCCGGGAACTGACAGTCCCAGCAATTCTGCCAAGTCTCCCGATGACGGATGAGCCCCTCGCGGAGCCAGCGAAGATTCCAGAAGGGAGCGGGGCTCTGGTGTGTGGGGATGGCGGGGAAGGAGCAGAGCTGGGAATGGGAGGGTTGAAAAGGGTCTTCACATCCGTGGGAGTCACCAGGCTGGGCTGGGAAGAGGGTCCAGGAAAATGGCCTGAGGCAGGGAGAACATGGAAGGAGTTAAGGCACAGAGTGAGATCCTGAGCCAAGGGGAAAGCGAAGTGCCTAAAAAACATTAAATTGAGCAATTCGGGGATGAATCATGGAATTGTAGCATCCTGGAATGGTTTGGGCTGGAAGGACCTTAAGGATCATCCAGTCCCACCCCTGCTGTGGGCAGGGACACATTCCCGGGGCGCTCCAAGCTCCGTCCTTGGGCACTGCCAGGGATCCAGGGGCAGCCACAGCTTCCCTGGGCCCCCTGTGCCAGGGCCTGCCCACCCTGCCAGGGGGAATTTCTCCCTCAGGAATGAAGGGAACGGATGATTCACGGTGCAGGGGGAGCTCCTGGCCAGGGGGTGCCATGAAATTGGGGGGCTGAGGAGTTAAAGATCCGTGTGTGAGTCAGCACTTCCAGCAGAAAGGGGCATTCCAGGGAAGTCAGCAGATCCCAGGGGCTTTGCTTGGGTGTCAGGGAGAGCAGGAAACGACTGGGGAGATCAGAGAGCCAGAGCTGCTGGCCAGGATTGCCAGATCCAGGCAAGTCACCCCCGGCCTCGTGGTGCTCCCGCATCTCATGGTCCTTGGGAACGTTTCCCGGCCAGGGAACGTGGTGATCCTCATCCCAGGATCTCAGAGGGTGAGGCTGAGAGGGCCCAGCCCAGCCTGGGCTGCACATCCCTGAGAATTCCCCTCCGTCTGCAGCTTCCCATCCCTGTCTGGCCGGAGTCCATCCCTGCTGAGCCACCTGAACTCCCCAGCTGGGATAATTCTCCCTCGGGATAATTCCTGGGGCCATGGCTCTGCTCAGGAGCAGCCCCGGGAAATTCCAGCCTTGGTGGAAGCTGTGGGGGGCAGGTCAGGAACGCCTGGATTTCCATCCTGTCATTCCCACAGTGATTCCCTGACTCCGGGGGGGACAGGAGGGGTGTGAGGAGCCCCTGGGGACCCCCCTGTGCTGACCCCCCACCCCCCCAGCGTGGTCACTGTCCCCCCAGGCCGGTGCTTGGGGACAGCTGGGATGGGAATGGAGCGATCCAGGGCAGGAAGAGGGGCTGGAATGGGAATTGGAGCACAGGGCAGGGCTGGGGGGGTCAGAGTGAGCCCTCCCTCTCCAGGGAATGAGTGGTGCTCAGGGAATTCCCACAGATCCCGGGTTTGCTGGGATAACTGCACCAGTTAAAGGGCTGGGATGGGGGACACCCATGAGTGGCACAGGTTGGGTGGGCAAGAGGAGCTGCTCCTGCTCCCAAGGGGG
>VZDJ01000251.1:1135639-1163790 GCA_008694505.1 Cyanoderma ruficeps | reverse complement strand
GGGTGCAGGGGGGGCAGAGCAGGCCCAGGCTCTGCTCCAGGCCCAGCAATGGCAGCAGAGGCACGGGCAGGGCCTGAGGGCAGGAGCTGCCCCTGCACAGGAGGCAGAACTTGTGCCCTGGGCAGTGGCCAGGCCTGAGCAGAGCCCGGAGAGGCTGTGGAGCCTCCCTGCCTGGACATGCCAGACCCATCTGGTCACTGTGCCCTGTGCTCTGGGGGGGCCCTGCCCTCTGCCACCTGCCCCAGGTGACCCTCCGTGGTCCTCTCAAACCTGTCCAATGAAAAGAAATGAAAAGCTAAAACCTCTCGTATTAGAGCAGCTATAAAGGGGATTTGGGTGGAAAATGAAAGGAGGCAAAGCCAGGGAAAGGTTGGGGAGATCCTTGACTCCCTGGACCCAGCAACGAATGTGAGTGGGGGAATATTTAATACAACAGACAGACGCTTCCTGAGACTCGGCGATGAAAGATTTTTAAGCAATTTCCAGCCAAAACCTTGATTCAAACGTTTAACAAGGAGGGGAATCTATCAGGCCAACTTATCCTGGAGGAAGAGATGCCTCTGCTATCTTCCCTGCATCTTTAAATTACATTTGGGAATGGAGTTCATTCAAGATTCATTTAAGCTCTTTCAAAGCCCACTCTAGGATGACACAACCTGCACCCATCTCCTCCCCTGACAGCACAGGGAGCTTTGGGTGCCTGGTGGCTGCATTTGAAGCATCTCTAAACAGTCAATTGAATCCCTCCCCGGGGTGTCTCTCTAAAATAACTGCTGCAGATGAACCATGATAGGTGTCTGATTTAAGAGGGGCTTGGGAAGCTTCTCTAGGCCTGGACTGTGGAGCCAGTCCCAGGACAGGGATGAAAACTGGTCAGGTTTAAAATGAGAAATTCAGGGGCAAAATGAAG
This sequence comes from Cyanoderma ruficeps, assembly GCA_008694505.1. NCBI lineage: Eukaryota > Metazoa > Chordata > Aves > Passeriformes > Timaliidae > Cyanoderma > Cyanoderma ruficeps. The sequence continues at coordinate 1,162,880 of VZDJ01000251.1, read as the reverse complement.
TGTGAATGCTCCGTCCTGGTGTCACACAGGTGACATCAGAACATCTTTCCCAGTTTCATCCTGGCATCTCAAATGAGCCAATTTGTGATTAAATGTTCATTTAGGCTTCAGCAGGCCCATCCTGCTCTTCTCCCCTCACAGGTTTTGGAACACGGAAAGGGTTTGAGGAGCTGCTCACAGTAAATCCCAAGAAGAAAGGTGTGACCACCCTGGAAATATGAGCCAGGCTGAGAAGGGACTCAGTATTGCCTCTGGAAGTGTCCAAGGCCAGGCTGGGTGAGGAAAAACTCCTGAAAGGGGGGAGCTTAGGAAAAAAAGGCAAAACCTGAAATACTGAGATTAGAAATTGTCAGGGGTTGGAAGGGACTTTTTCCAAACACCAAGAGGGGTTCCAAGAAAGCTGGAGGGGGACTTTGGACAAGGACCTGGATGGGACAAAAGGGAATGGCTTGGAGCTGAAGGAGAGGAGATTTAGATGGGATATTGGGTAGAAATTCTTCCCAGGGAGGGTGGGCAGGCCCTGGCACAGGGTGCCCAGAGCAGCTGTGGCTGCCCCTGGATCCCTGGCAGTGCCCAAGGCCAGGCTGGACGGGGCTTGGAGCAGCCTGGGATGGTGAAAAGTGTCCCTGCCCATGGCAGGGGTGACACTGGGTGGGCTTTAAGGTCCCCTCCCACCCAGTGACAGGTGAGGACACCTGAGGTGCTGCTGGAGTGCTCACGAGGTCCACAAGGCCTCCCCCACCATCCCCCCGGGGTGCTCAGCCTGTAAATCGTGGCACAGCCTCCGTGCCAGCACTTTGGCAATTTTATGTCATTATTTTTCCAGAAGAAAGACAGGCCCCTCTCTCTTCCCCCCCCCTCGGAGTCAGGGCAGGCTGCAGCTGCCTCATTTCTCCTGGATGGATGGAGCCATTGAAGGAGGTTCAGGGCAGCAGAGGTCCCCGATAAATCCAACCTCATCTGCACCACGTGGGAAAACTCCACGAAGGCTGAACGCTGCACGGCTCATCGGCGGTGATGGAGCCACTGTCCTTCAGCAGCCACCCTGCAGCCCCTGCTCGGGCTGACTGCAGCCTGGAATGACAAAAGCTTCAGTGGGATTTGATGAAATTTCCCCAAAGACCTGAGCTCTCCTGGCTGAGCCCCCGCTGGGGGAATCAGACACGAGGAAGTGCCAGGAGATGAACTCATTTCTGCTGGGGGGAACCTCGGTGACACCTCCAGCTCTGAAACCCTCACGCCCCAGCCCCCTCTCCATGTGTCCATCAAGGCTGAAAATCCCCCTGTGCCCCTTTGTGCCCGAGGGAAAGCACGGAGTGGCTTCTGCTCAGGTGTTCCTGCGGTCAGGGGGGGCTGGGAGTGACCACCCAGGGCAGAGAGAGGGGCTGGGGAGGGGCTGAGGGACCCCCTTGCTCCTGACAAAGGCTGGGGGCAGAAATCTCGGGGAGCAGCAGCTCGTGGTGAGAGGGTTGGAACTGGATCACCTCTAAGGTCCCGTCCAACTCAAGCCATTCCATGAATCCGTGATTCTCTCCCCCTGCAGGAGAAGGGGAAGGAGGGGGAACACAGGGTCTGAGAAGTGGAATTGGGAGTGGAATCAAAACCCAGAGAGAGTGGGAGGAACAGGAGGCTGCAGAGGAGGGTGGGGGAAATTGGGTGAGCCTGGAAAAAGGGGGGTGAGGGGAGAAATTGGGGAGGGAAGGTGAGGAGGACGGCAGGAGCTGGGCTGGCGGGAAGCAGAGCAGCAGGGAGAGGCTGGAGTTCCCCCAGCACCTTCCAGAGGCGCCCAGGGGTGCCAGGGTGGAGCCACCCCCAGGCTGGGGCAGGGTGGCACCTGCACCCACCCTTGGGAGGGGACTGTGGGGTGGGGATGGGTCACCTCTGTCCCAGGCTTCCACTGCCCCAGGCTGCTCCAAGCCCTGTCCAGCCTGGCCTTGGGCACTGCCAGGGATCCAGGGGCAGCCACAGCTGCTCTGGGCACCCTGTGCCACCCTCACAGGGAGGAATTCCTACCCAATATCCCATCCAAATCTACCCCACTTCAGCTTAAAGTTCTTCCCTCTTGTCCTGTCACTCCTCCATCGTCCCCAGGCCCTCTCCAGCTCTCCCAGCCCCTTTAGGGCTCTGAGGTCTCCCTGGAGCCCTCTCCAGGGAACACCCCCAGCTCTCCCAGCCTGGTTCCAGAGCAGAGGGGCTCCAGCCCTGCAGCATCTCCGTGTCCCCTCTGGGCTCATTCCAACAGGTCCAGGTCGATTTTGTGCTGAGGACCCCAGAGCTGGACACAGAATTCCAGGTGGGATCTCACAACAGGAGAGGGGAAGAATCACCTCAGGTGCTCCAGCCACCAGGTACCATCCCAGGCCACCTTCATCATCTGCTGAGCACAGGAATTGTCACTCTGTCCCTGCCCCTGGGGCCAGGCCTGTGTGCTTGGGATGCTCTTCCCACCTGCTGCAGGCAGGGAATCCCTGCCTTTGCTCCCAAACCAGAGGGGCCTTCCAAAGGGACGGGTAAAAGCTGCACTGAGAGTGACAAGAGGCAAAAAGGAGAGGAAAAATGGGAAGAAGTGTGAAGGGAAGGAAGCAGTGATGATGTGATGCAGCAGGAGTGGAGATTTGGGAGCTGTCAGGGCAGGGGAGAGCTCGTCCACGCAGCAATTCCCTACAGGGAAGAGCTCGAGGGGGCAGGAACAGACAAGCCCTGGGCCCAGCAAAGGTCACTGTCCCTCAGTTCTGGCTTTCCACCTCCCACCTTTGATCCCAGCCCAGCCTTTACTGACCACAGCACTTCAAACACACAATTCCCTCTGTTCAGACTTCCAAGGGGTGTGGAACAGAGCTTTCATCTTCCTCCTGCCTCAGCAGGGCTCAGCAGCAGGACACACACGGGGCTCCTGCCTGGCTGTTCTCCCCAACCCCACCGAATCACAGAATCACAAAATCAGGCTGGAAAAGACCTTTTGAGATCATTGAGCCCAACCAATGGCCCAACACCACCTCGTCACCCCGACAAGGCACTGAATGCCACCTCCAGTCCATTCCTAAACCTCCCTCTGCCCAGGTGCCACGGCCACTCCTGTGCTGACTCTGTCATTTCGCGGCGGCCTCACCTGGCAGTGGTGGTGGCATCACGTTCCTTTTGTCATTGTGATGCCCAGGTGAGCCCAGGTGAGCTCAGGTGAGCCCAGGTACCAGCCCTGGCGTGGCCACAGGACCAGAGCAGGGATTGCTCCCTGTGCTGGCTCTGCTGGGGGACCTCCAATCTGGGGTCATTTCTGGGGCTCACATGACAAGGAAGAGACAGAGGGGCTGGAGCGTGTCCAGGGAAGGGAACAGAGCTGGGGAAGGGGCTGGAGAATTCCTGAGGGGGAATTCCAGGGAAAGAGGCTGAGCCTGGAGAAAAGGAGGCTCAGGTGGGACCCTGTGGCTCTGCACAATCCCTGACAGCAGGGGACAGCCGGGGGGTCGGGCTCTGCTCCCAGGGGACAGGAGGAGAAGGAGAGGTTTAGATCAGATATTAAGAAAAATCTCTTCCTGGAGAAGGTTTTCAGGCCTTGGAAGGGGCAGCCCAGGGCAGTGGTGGAGTCTCCACCCCTGGAGGTGCCCAAGAACCCTGTGGGTGTGGCACTTGAGGACGTGGTTCTGTGGTGAACACGACGGGGGGGAGCTGGCTGAGGGTTGGATTTGATGATTTTAAAGATTTTTCCAACCTTAACTATTCCATGGTTCTATGGCTTGGCAGGCACCTGTGAGGTCTGGGTCTGCTGCACAGCCCAGAGCAGGAGGAACCACCTGGAGTGGGGTTTTAATTGGTCACACCGTGGAAAAACAGCTCCGTGGCCATTCCCCAGCCCTGCTTTGGGGGCTGACACCTGAGCTAATTCAAGCTTCTCACCTTTTCTGCTGTAGGTTTGGATCCCCTGGGGACCAACTCCTTAAGTCTCCAGAAAAAAAAACCCCAAAAGCCCCGTTCCTTTGGGCTCACAGCTTTGCCGTGGGGAGTTTGGGGGGTTTTTGTGGTATTTTCAGTGTGGCTGAGTCGGGCGTGAGCAACATCAGCCTGTCCACCCCTGCACCAGGGGCTGAGCTCCGTCCCTGCTCCTTTCCCGCCTGGTTCAGCCAGGAGAAAACTCCTCCTGCCATCCCAGGGGAAGACGCCCTGACATCCCTTCATTTTCATATTGCGTGCCTACATCCCCCTTTCATTTAATTAGCGCAGACCGGGATAATTAGGAGCCTCTGGCCTTGGCCTCCTGCAGCAGAGCTGTTCCCAGCGCTCCTGAGGGAGGCTCTGGATTCCTGGTATTCCTGTTCCTCCAAGCACGGAGCTGAAGGGAAGAGCCGCTGCCCCCGAGCTCCCCATGACAGCTTAACCTCGTTCCAACATCCAGGAGACCTCGTCAAACGCTGCTGCCTCGGGCTGGATCTTGTTCCTCGCGTGTGGCGGCGACAGAGGCCTCGCCCAGGAGGCCATTTGTCACCGCCGTGTCACCTGCCCCTTGTCAGAGCAGGAATCAGGCTGGGCCCAGGTGGCCGGAGGGTTGCAGGGCGGTCAGGAGCTGCTCTCGGAGCCTTTCCTCAGCGGCTCTCAGGTGTTCTGTCGCCCTGCCCAGCCTCTGGTGGTGCTGCCAGAGGGAACTCGCCCATCCCTGAAGGCAGCAAAATGTTCTGCTCCCCTTTTGCCTGGTGGCTACCTGGAACAGAGGCTGGACGGGATTAAGGGAATAAAATCAGGTATTGGATCCCAGCGTGAGGCCAGTGTGAGTTAAGCCCCACGAGGGTTCAACACACTCTGAAGGGGTCCAGAAACCTCCCAGAAATGGCTTAAAATAATTAGCGAGACGGCTGGCGGGGTGTGCTTTGATAAAGCAAAAGGTTTTAATTAAAGAGAAAATAACAAATGACACAAAACAAAAGCAAAAGCCACGCACAGTGCAGGGAAGCCCCTTTACACCCTTTAAGGCACCCCAAAAAAGCCACAAGCACCTTTGTGCTCTCTCTTACGTACTCAGTGATTTAGGAGGGTTTTTTCAGCAAGCTGCCCGACAGAAAATAGCGACGTTTCTGAGGCTAAAACGTCCAACAGGTTCCTCTGTGCTGGCACTGGGCCAGTTCCAGTAAGGGAAGCAAAGAACTTTGTGGTTCTCCTTCCTTTTAAGTTCAATAGTGAAACTGAAACTCTTTTCCTAATATGAGAAACATCTGCTTGAGCGTGTCAGAAGACTCTCAGAAGGGTTACACCCAAGCTGGACCATGGCAACAAGTTTTTCAGGCAATTATAAGTTTGGTCCATTTACATATCAGTGGTTAATCCTCCAATTACAGCTTCAGGTAATGAAGCCACACAGCCCCGTTTTGCTGCCCTCCAACTCACTTTTTAATTATACTTGTAGGGGCCTGAGGCAGTAGGGTGTCCTTGAATTTCAGGACAGCCCCGAGAGGGATTGTTTTGTCTGACCAAAACCCGAAGACAGTAACTGACGCTTTTTGCGGAGTGAAGAGTTATGCGCTAATGCAGTAGAGGATTTGAAAAATAGAAAAGCTAAAATCCTAAGGCATCAGCCTAGGGAGGGTTAAACCAAAGCTTGAGCACACAAATAAGGAGCTTGGCATCCTCTTAAAGTCAGACGATCACGGAATGGGCTGGGAGGAACATCAGGATAATGGAGCTGATGGCAGGGACACCTTCCACTATCCCAGCTTGCTCCAACCACGCCCTGGGCCCTTGCAGGGAATGGGGCAGCCATGGGATAACCTGTGCCAGGTCCTCCCCACCCTCACAGCCAGGAATTCCTTGCCAATATCCCCATCCATCCCAGCCCTCTGGCTGTGGGAAGCCATCCCCCAGCCCCAGCCCTCCAGCCCCTCCATCCCACTCGTCACCTGTGTCACCCCACAGCTTCTCCTTGCCCGAAAGGGCTGCAGGAAGCTCCCCAAAATGAGATCCTTTGCACATTTGCTAATTACAGAGCATCATTAGTGCTGTTGTGGTGGAGCTGGATCCCTCAAATCCGTTACTGAAGCCTCAAGCCCAGGATTGAGCAGCTCCTAATTACAGCAAGGCTGAGGCTGATGAGGCTGGGCTGCTCTGATGACTTGCAGGTGTTGTGGGGCCCCTCAAGGTGATGGAGCCTGCACAGACAGGGGGTTTGTGTTGGATTTTGTGGGGTTTTTGTGGGGTTTGTGTGTGTTTGCGGGATTGACGTGTGTTTTGGGTGTTTATGAGGGTTCACGAGGGGTTTTGTGTGGGATGATGTGGGTTTGTGTGGGTTGGTGGTGTGTTTGTGGAGTTGGTGTGGGTTCATGGGTGTCTGTGTGGGTTTGTGGGGTTTTTTGTGGGATTTTGTGGGGTTTTGTGTGGGATTATGTGGGGGTTTAGGGGTTTGTGTGGGGTTTACATGTGTTTGTAGGGGTTTACGTGTGTTTTGGGTGTTTATGTGGGTTCATGTGGGGTTTATGTGGGTTTGTGTGGGTTGATGGTGTGTTTGTGGGTGTTTGTGGAGTTTGTGTGGGTTCATGGGTGTCTGTTTGGGTTTATGGGGTTTCTGTGGGTTTGTGTGGGGTTTTTTGTGGGATTATGTGGGGTTTTAGGGGATTGTGTGGGGTTTACATGTGTTTGTAGGGGTTTAGGTGTGTTTTGGGTGTTTATGTGGGGTTTATGTGGGTTTGTGTGGGTTGATGGTGTGTTTGGGGGGGTTTTGGGTGTCTGTGCGGGTTCATGGGTGTTTGTGTGGGTTTGTGTGGTTTATGGGGTTTCTGTGGGTTTGTGTGGGAGTCTATATGAGTTTCTGTGCAGTTTCTGTGGGTTTATGTGGGATTTTGTGTGGGATGATGTGGGTTTGTGTGGGTTGATGGTGTGTTTGTGGGTGTTTGTGGAGTTGGTGTGGGTTCATGGGTGTCTGTTTGGGTTTATGGGGTTTCTGTGGGTTTGTGTGGGGTTTTTTGTGGGATTATGTGGGGTTTTAGGGGATTGTGTGGGGTTTACATGTGTTTGTAGGGGTTTAGGTGTGTTTTGGGTGTTTATGTGGGGTTTATGTGGGTTTGTGTGGGTTGATGGTGTGTTTGGGGGGGTTTTGGGTGTCTGTGCAGGTTCATGGGTGTTTGTGTGGGTTTGTGTGGTTTATGGGGTTTCTGTGGGTTTGTGTGGGAGTCTATATGAGTTTCTGTGGGTTTATGTGGGGTTTTGTGTGGGATGATGTGGGTTTGTGTGGGTTGATGGTGTGTTTGGGGGGAGGGTTTGGGTGTCTGTGTGGGTTAATGGGTGTTTGAGTGGGTTTATGGTGTTTCTGTGGGTTTGTGGGGGGTCTATGTGTGTTTCTGTGGGATTTTGTGGGTTTCTGTGGGGTTTTGTGTGGGATGATGTGGGTTGTTAGGGATTTGTGTAGGGTTGTGTGGGTTTGTGTGGATATCTGGGGGGGCTGTTCGGATTTATGGGGGGTTGTGGGGGCATTCGTGTGGGGTTTTGTGGGTTTATGTAATTTTGGAGGGTTTATCTGGGTTCAGGTGGGTTTCCCTGCTCCGAGCACCCGTGACAGCCAGCAGAGATGTCAAGGGGGAGGTTGAGTCCTGCCAGCCCCAGGTGAAGCCATGAAGGGACCCCAGTGCTGGGGCCACCTCCACTCTTCCAGTGTCACCTCCCCTTGTGGCTGCTTGTCCCTGCAGGCCCTGCTGTCCCCAGTGGCACATCCTGGGCACACCCATCTCTGCTGGGAGGGATTCTGGCTGCTCCCAGAGACTCTCCACATGGATCTTCTTTGCTTCCAGGAAAGAGGCAGAGGAAGAGATTTCACCCCTCACAACCCCACAGGGCCGATGGTGCCCGAGCCCGGAGCCACGCTGGTCACGTGAAATCCCCTCTGAGCAGATCTTGGTTTCCAAGAATCACAGAATCATGGAATCATTGAGGTTGGAAAAGCTCTCCGTGACCATCCAGTCCAAGCTGTCCCCACCTTGTCCCCAGCCCAGAGCTCTGAGTGTCACCTCCAGCCCTTCCTTGGACACCTCCAGGGATGGGCACTCCAAACACCCCCTGGGCAGCCCCTTCCAGGGCCTGACCACCCTTTCCATGGAGAAATTCCTCCTGGTTTCCAACCTGGCCCAGCCTGAGGCCGCTTCCCCTCCTCCTGTGGAGGTTTGAAGCACAAAGCCCAGGCTGCTGGAGTCTGCCAGAGCTGAGGTCTGTTGAGGACCCAGGAGCTGCAGCCAGACAAAGAACTTGGATCCATCTGCTGCTGAAGTCATCTCCTCACGCCATGGCAGAGGCAGGGAGCTGGGAGAGCCTTTGAATGGCTGCTGCTGCTGCCGCAGTGATAAATTAGATCACTTTGAGAGCACTTTAGAGCTGGACGGAAAATTCAGTTGCTCTGCTGCCAATTTCATCCTGTAAGTGGAATTAATGCCTTGCTTCAGCTGCACTCTCCAGCCATGAGCAAGGCTCCCTTGCTCCGTCTCCAAGGGATTTGGCTCTCTGGGAACTGCCTGTGTCTGAACCAGCAGAAAGCAAACGGGGGAGAAACCGCAGCAGCAGGAGCCCATTTTGGCCTTGGAGCCTCGGGCAACTTTGATTTGGGCTGAAAAACCAGGTTTGAGAGCACCTGGAAGGCAGGGCTTGTGTTTGGGTTCTTCCCTGGGAGGTGGTGGAGAGGAACCGTCTGGGAAGGTTTGGAAATTTGAAGGGGAGACCAAGAATTGATATCACAGAATATTCTGAGCTGGGGGGATCCACGAGGACCACGAGTCCAACCCCTGGCCCTGCACAGACACCCCAACAACCCCACCCTGTGCTGGGAGAGTTGTCCAAACTCTCCTGGAGCTCTGGCAGCCTCGGGGCTGTGCCCATTCCCTGGGGAGCCTGGGCAGTGCCCAGCACCCTCTGGGGGAAGAACTTTTCCCTGAGATCCAACCTAAACCTCCCTGGCACAACTCCAGCCATTCCCTGGGTCCTGTCCTGGTCACAGAGCAGAGCTGACCTTCAGGAGAACCTGCAGCCCCCGAGGATTTCTTTCCCCTCAGTCTCTTCTCCAGCTGAACAAACCAAGTGCCCTCAGCCACTCCAGACCTTTCCCTTCCAGACCCTTCCCCATCTTCCTGGCCCTGCTGCTCCAGCAGGAGAGAGGTGAGGGTTTGGTGGGATTTGTAAAGCTCAAGCTGACACTTAATGGGAAAAAACAAACCCAAAGCCTCTCTCTGCCTCCAAATGACACCAGGCCTGGACGTGGTTCAACCTGCTGCCTTGCAGTGCAGCAGAGACCCGGGGCTGGGAGGAGGCCTCAGCTTTGGAATCCACAGAGCAGAGCAGCAGGATGGCTCCAGGGAGGTGACACACAGCACAGCCAGGACAGGATCTGAGCCTGGAATGATGGAGGAGGCAGAACTGGAGGAGGACAGGGCAGCAGAGCTGGGGTCCAGGCTCGGGGACAGCTCTGGTAGGAGGAAGGAGAGCACTGGCATGGGCTGGAGCAGAAATACATCCCCATCCTGAGACTGGGAAAAAGGAAAAGGAAGGGACATGGAGATCCTGAAGGGTGAGACTCGGGAAGCCAGCGTGGATTCATGAGGCTGAGTGTGAGGCCTGTCCTTCTGTCTTGGGGATGTGCTGTTCCCTGCAAGATGTGAGAACAGAAATTCCCAGATGAACCACAAAATGTTTGGGAAATTGCATTAGGAAGTGGCTCTAACAGCCCCCGGTCTGTTTTAATCAATCCTTTTTTTTTTTTTTTTTTTTTCCAGAGCTGGCCTGGCCCTNTGGTCAGTGCTGGAGGAGTCTGGAGTGGCAGAGCTGAGGGAGGAGAGTGGGAGAAGCTCTTTTTTTGTTGGCAAAGATTCCTGCCTAGTGCTTGGTGAAGGTCCCAGGAAGATTCCTGCTGGTATTGCAGGTGTGGGGGCTGTTACCTGGGCAGGCTGGACAGGGACAAGGTGGTGCTGTGGCCCCTCTTCCTGGTGCTGGGATGTCCAAGACAGTACCATGGAATTTTTTAGGTTGGAAAAAAGATCATCCTGGGATGAAACGGAGCTGGCTGGGATTTTTGTGCCTCTGTTTTCTTCTTCGTATCTGGATCATGCTGCTGTTTCCCTGGAATACCTCAGGTTTTGTTTACAGCTTTCCCGGGAGCTCTGTGTCAGTCTTGTCCCTAAAACTCCCAGGGAGGATCTGTGTCATCCTCCTCCCCATCCTGGGGCTGGGCTTTCTCCCCTCAGCATCCAGGGAAATATCCCAGGTGAGCCTGGCCTCCCGCTGGCTGCAGGGAATTGCTCAGACCTTCTCCCTCAGCTTTGATCCACCCCACACACCACCACAGCCTGGCGAGGGGCTCTTCACAAGCTGAGGGGGTCCCAAGTGTCTCTTCCACTGCCCAGTGACCTGGACAAGACACCTCTGGTGGCTTCAGCCCGCTCCAGTGAAGGGAACTGGGTTTGGGCAGCCCCCAGAGGAGCAGGAGCCTGGTCAGTGGCATCAGTGGAGGTTTTTTCCAGGCAGGAGCAGGTCCCCTGTGCCCCGGGCCAGGTGTGCAGTGACCTGGAAGCTGCTCCCTGCAGGTGTGAAAACCTCTCCCAGCCTCGCGCTGGAAACTCCTGCCTCATTCACAGCCTCAATGTGCTCATCAGCTCATTTGGGTGAGCTCTCAAAGACTCCTCGCATCTGATGTTTGAAGGATCCTGCGCGTGAAGGCACCTGCTTAACTCCAGGCAGTGTAAGAAGCACCAATCCATTTGATAATTAAATGTTTGCTGCCACCTAATTGTCCCTTTCTCTCGGAGCGCAAAGCCTGTCTCCTGGCGCTCTCCCCGGAGCGCTGAGCTTCAAAGGGAGCTGGAGAAGAGTTTCCTTTCTTAAAGCACAGGATAGATTTAAGATGGAGCCATCTCGAAAACTGTCAGGAACCAGATAAGAAAACCGGGAGAACAGCAAACCCAGCGGGCTAATTATAAACAGGCAAATATAGCAGAAAAGCAGATTGCAGCAGGCTGATAAAGTGACAACGGCAACGACACTGCCAGAGCTGGCGCTTACCTACGAACCCCCGGGCACTGCTGAGCCTGGGCTCGGCTCGAAGCACCTCTCTGCTCTGCAGATCTGCAAATCTGCCCTCTCGAAGCTGGCAGGACGGCCCAGATCTGCATCCAGGGATCAGCTGCACTCCTCAGCTTGGCTCCAGCCTGAACCAGAGGAGCCCTGGCCTCAGGAACGAGTTTCCAACCACCTGTGTGCCTCGAGCTGGCTTTTCCCTGGATTCGTGGGGCATTTCCCTGCTGTGTGCAGTCTCCCTCAGGGCTGGCTGGGACCTGCTGCTGCTCAGGGCCGAGCTGCCAGGAGGAATTCTCGGTGCCTGGTGGGTTCATGCCTCCCCGTGCCCGTGCTGAGCAGACAGGCACAATCCCCCAGCTCCTGGCGAGGAGTTTGCTGGGCTATAAATACAAACACAGGAGCTGGAGATGGCTCTGGAAGCACGAGCCGGGGGGGGGTGGGTGTGTGCAGGCAGCTCTATTTTCAGCTGCTCCCACCCAGGAAGGTTCTGTAGTACTTTCAGTTGAACTTTCGGGGTTTTCTATTTTCTCTTTTGGTTTTTCGGGCTGTCTCGGGGGAAATGTGCAAGTAAGAGGGGTGGGATTGGGGAAGCTCATCCCAGTGGGGCATGGAGGGTAAATGACTGACTGGTGTGGGGTCAATGGGGTGCCTGTAGGGCCGAGACTCCACAGAGAGGATGGGAGCAATCAGCAATTCCAGGATGTGTTGCCCCAGAAGGACCTGGACCTGTTGGAATGAGAGGAGGAGGTCACAGAGGGATCCCAGGGTTGGAGCCCCTCTGCTCTGGGAGACCTGGGGGTGTTCACCTGGAGAGGAGAAGGCTCCAGGGAAACCTCAGAGCTCCTGCCAGTGCTTAAAGGGGATCCAGCAGAGCTGGAGAGGGACTTTGGACCAGAGGTGGGGTGACAGGACAAAGGTGAACAGCTTCGAACTGAAAGGCAGGAAATTCAGGTTGGATATTGGGAGGAAATTCCGCCCCAGTGAGGGTGGGCAGGCCCTGGCACAGGGGGCCCAGAGCAGCTGTGGCTGCCCCTGGATCCCTGGCAGTGCCCAAGGCCAGGCAGGACAGGGCTGGGAGCAGACTGGGACAGTGGGAGGTGACACTGCCCATGGCAGGGGTGGCACTGGCTGACCTTTGAGGCCCCTTCCAACCCAACCCACTCTGGGATTCTTCGATTCTGTGACTTTCAGCATCCAAACTTGGGGATCGGGGTCTGGTGGAGAGCAAGGGGCACCTCCCTGTGGGATCCACTCTCATTCCTCACCTCTGGCTCCTGCAGCACCCAAGAACCCCAAACCCTGATGGTTTCCCTGGAGACATCGACTTTGCAGTTGTCTAAATTTGGGTGATGACTCTGCCCAGTGGGCCTGACAGCAGCGGGGATGAGGCCTCAGCTGAGCTCCTGCACCCCTGCAGGAGCCACTGAGGCTCTGGAATTGTCTCCATCCTGGCTGGGAATCCTGCAGACAGGTGCTGGAATGCAAGGGGACCACCACGTCTGACAATTAAAATATCCCTGGGCTCACTCAGGAGGGGAGGCTGAGCCGTGGTGGTTGGGATCCTTGAACCCTCTGCAGAGCTGGATGTCCCCAGCAAGAGCCCCTTGGGAACGGTCCCTTCTCCCCTGGAAATATCTGAGAGGTGGATTCATGGCGTGGCACGGCTGAAAACGGGCTGGACACCGTTCAAATGATGCAGCGCCGAGGATGACACAGCCCCTGTGCCAAGGAACATCTGACATTCCCAGATTTACTGGAAGCACAAGGCTGCAAAAACCAGTTCAGGTCAGGGGCTGATGTCTGGGACCCAAAACTTGAGCATCATCTGCATCACATCCTTTAAAAAACCCGATTTGGGGAGGATTTGGTGGGAACAGATCCAAACATTTTGGTCGCAGCAAAGCCCTTGTGAGCAACAGAAAATGATTCCGACTGAAGATTTCCACAGCAAACAGCAAAACATCCCCAAATGGAGACCTCGTGCTCTCCCGACCTCCTTCCAGAGGAGCGATTTGCTGCCCTCTCCTGCTCGAAGGCAGCGGGGAAAGGGCTGGAATTGGGGTTTCGGGAGTCGGGGAGAGACGGAAACCCGGGCAGTGAAATGTCTGAGGGCAGCCCGGATGAGCCCAGGGCGTTTTTACCTTTGCCTCGATGAATTCCCCACAGAGGCATCTCCAAGTTGGGCTGGGCTGGTGCCCTCAGCCTCCCTGGAGCTGCAGCCTGGCACTGCCACCGTGCCAGGGACACACCGAGGCACTGCCACCGTGCCAGGGACACACCGAGGCGCCTCAGGGGGGGCCAAATTCCCCATCCCTGCCTGGTGTGATAAAGCTGTTGCTGCCCTGCCGCGCGCCGAGCGAGGCTGAAGCATCTCATTGATTGGAGAGAAGGCCAGATAAGGGCTTTATCTGGGATGTCTCAGTCTGGGGAGAGAAATTGAAGCGTGTTTTTTGTCTGGACATCCCACCCCTGGGCTGCAGGGGCTGCCTGCCAGGATCCTCCACCAGCCTGTGCTGTTATCATCCCTGCCTTGCTATCGTGTCCCTGGGCTGACAATCTCCTCCAGCCCAAAAAGGAGGAGAAATCAATGGCTTATCAGCTCCAAGCTGCCACATCAAGCCTCTCTTCAAGGGGCTTCCCATTGCTTTGGCAGCTCCGGGGGTAAGGGAGGCTGCTCCGACGCATCCCAAGGGTATTTGGCTGGAAGAGAGAGGCTCTCCAAAATGTCTGCGGGAAAAACAGCTGCGTGTTCCTGGGCTTAGACAGACACTGCTACACCTGGGGCGTCTGGACCCTGAGAAACTCCTGGGAAAGGTGGATAAACACAGGAGAATGACCCAAATCACTGCCCTCGGGCACTGGGGGTGGGCTGGGTGGCTGCAGAGCCCAGCGGGCACCGAACACAGGATGGTGGGGCCTGGTCACAGGTCCAAAACGAGCTGTAGGGTTTTACAGAGTGATTCACAAACCCATATTTGGTGTTCTGTGGCCAGGTTTGGGTGCTGGGGGAGCTGCAGGGTGGGAAGATGGCAAAAGTCACTCCCACCATGGGCAAACTCCAGCAGAGCCCGTGGTGGCAGCACCTCTGTGACAACGCCTTGAAGAAAGGGAAAAAACCTGCTCTGGAGGAGAGGAGTGGGAATGAGTGACAGGAGCAACTCTGCAGGTGGCAGCCCCAGAGCTGCTCATGCTGCAAACTCACCTGGGGTTTGGGTTTGCCACCCCCCAAGGTGACGGGGGAATTGCTGACAGCAGCCCCAGGGGTTAAAGGAGTCGCTGGGCGTTGTCGTTGTGCCTTTGGGATCCCTCGAGTCTGACCTCGGGCAGGAGCGACCTCCTGGGAAACGTCCCAGCTCCGGTGGAGGATCCTTCCAGATCCGGGTGTGTCTGACCTCCACATCCCCCCAGCCTCCAAACCAACCCTTTCTGCCTGTAAGAACCACTCCCTGCGCTGCCATGGGCTGTCACTCTGTCCTCTGAAGCCACTTGTATCCTAATTGCTCCAAACAATTGCTAATTTGTCCCGTTACCCCGGGTTTCTCCACTCCCTGGTGGCTGGTTTGACACGATGAGCTGGCTGTTCCCACTCCCGGCTCCCTGGCACTTGGCCAGAGCTGACAGAATCTGTGTGAGGCACAGAGAGGATTTTCTGCTGGCCTCTCCCTGGGACCTCCTCTGTTCTGCTCCCCACCTGACTGATGCCATCCGTGGATCTCCACAGCAGAATTCCTCCTTTAAACAGATCCCCGCTCCTCTCTGGCACGACGCGTGTTTGTTGGGAATTTTTAATCGTGTTTGTGAGAGAGAATTCCCATCAGGAAAACCCATGCCCATCATTTATGATAAAGCTCTGCAGTCCCTGCCTGGCAGCCTGGTTCTGCATCATCCACTGACAGCTCTTCACCTGGTAAGGAATTCATTCCCTCAGAGACAGAGCTGCAATCAACCCCCTCAAGCCTCTGGGTCAGCTTTAACTGGCGGAATCCTTCGGTGGTTTCGCAGGATTTCACTGACCCCACACTGGGTTGGGATGTCTCACGACCTCCCAGCTCCCTCAGACCTTCCATGGTTGCAGTGTGGATTGAGCCCAGGGGGATTAGAGCGGAGAGGATGTGGCAGAAAAGGCTATTTCTGTCTTGGCTCAGCTCTGCTGAGTGCCTGCTATCAGCTGTGCTGGGTTGTCGTGGGTGTGCAGGGAACAGGCCCCACAAGTGTTAATTGAGGTGGGTTATTATCTTTAATAAGAGCAGAGCTCCCAGGCAGGGACTGTGCACGGCAAGAGCCCGTTCCAGAGCTGGGGATGGACTTGTGGAGCCCTTTCCTTCCTCATCTGCTGCCCCTCACATCCTGTGGGGTCCCACCAGGGTGGGATTTACCCAGTGGGGAACACAGGAATCCCAGATCCTGAATTCACAGGGTTCCCTGGCACATCCAGTCCCTGTGACATCCTCCCACCAAATCCTGGGCACACCCGAGCTCCCAGGGGGCCAAAAAAAACCACTTCAGCCTTTGCCACAGCAGCAGAAATCGGAAACGTTCCGTGGGGTCCGGCTTGGGGAGGTGCCTGTCCTGGAGACGCAGCACTGGCACAGCACCAGTGCCAGCCCTGGGAGGGCACGGGGTGTTCCCTCCACCCCGGATGCCCCGGTGCCCCTGCCAGGGCAGCTCAGGCTGTGCCAGGCAGGGCACAGATGGGACTCGGTGCCTGGCTGCGCTCTGCGCTCTCCCTCGCAGCTGCTCCCGCAATTCCCGAGCCTTTGGAAGCCTTTGGAAGCGGCAGAAGGACACGGCTCTGCCTCGGTGCCGTCACCCGGGGCTTGGCAAAGGTGCGCTGCCAGGGCCAGACGTGAGGCTGGGCTGTCCCTGAGGATGGAGCAGCCTGGGAAGCGCTGCCAGGAAGATTCCCAGGTATTTGTGCTGACGGGACCCTGAGTGTTTCCCACATATGGAAACGGCCAAGCCCTGGAGCTCCAGGACAACAAACCCCGGCTCCGCAGGCACCAGGAAGGATGAGAAACGAGGCACAGAGCAAATCAGGTCAGGGAAAGCAGGAAAAAAATAATTACAGAGGACTTGGAAGGGAACTGGAAGTAAAAAAGCCATGAAGTTGCCTCGTTTCCAAGGCTGGATAATTCATGGAGTCTCAGGGACGGGCTGGAGAGCTTTGGTTTGCAGGATCAGCCCATCCTCAGGAGTGAGGGCACTGCTGGTTAAACCCCAAACACCTCACCTGCAATCCCACCTGCCCGTGGGCTGTCAGCACTGAAGGGCAAAACTGCACCAGAGTAAAGCCCTGAACGTGGAGAAGCCTCCTGGCTGCTGGCTGAGGCTGGGTGTGTCCCCCTTTAGGGACAAGAAGAGAGCAGCAGACACAGTAGCAATGAGGGGAAAGAAGTCTCTACTTTTTATTATTTACATTTTTATTTGATTTTATTATTTATACATATGTACAGAAGTCAAAGGATTGGCTACAAAGGTCGCCACTTCTTAACCTGTTCGGTGGACAGCACCGTCACTCAATTCTTCTCTCAGAGGAGAAGAATGCAAACATTTTAAGAATACACATTGTTATCAGAAGGCCACATGAAAAAACTTCTGCACAGGCAGAAAACAGAGCAACAAGCAGCCTGTGAGGAGGTGACAGGGAAGGGAAGGCAGCCAGGGCAGCCTGGAGAGCAGATGTGGAAGTGAGGATTTGGATTCTGGCAGGGAGCTGCACCTTTGCCTCGGGCTGATGCTCCAGTCAGGGGCTGCTGAGCAGGAACAGCCCCGCTGGGAGCAGAGTTTGGGCTCCTCTGTCTACACAGGACAGTCAGAGTGATGCCCTGAGTACTTTGCCACAAACAGACCCACAGGAATCACAGCTCCTTGTCATGTGCCTGCACGGAATGCCACCAGACCATGAGCTGAGCCTTCTGCCTGCTCTGACATCTTTATATCCTGGAAATTCTCGGGCCTCCCATCCAGAAGAAACGGGATTCAGTTCGGAACACACGCGGCAGTAGCCGGGAAATAGAGGCCACAGTGCAGGAAACCAGGACACAGCCCTGCCATTAGCTGGGATAGTTCACACGGCGACACGAGCTGGCCACAAAATTATGACTCCACTAAGGTGCCTCTGGGCCTGAGGCAGGGCAGGAATGCTATAAAAGGCAGCCCAAGGCTCTGCTCCCTCATCCACCTCTTTCACCTCCTTCTCAGGAATCGGGTGAGTGGGAAACATCATCTCCTCCTCCTCCTGCTGCTGCAAGACCAGCTTTTCCTGGCTGTAGGTCTCAGCTTTTAGGGGCTACAAGAGCACAGGGCTGGGAGCTGCTTCTGCTGGGAGAGGGCAGAGGAGAGAAGGTCTTGTGCAGAGACAGGGAGGCTGGGACTTGGCTGAGGAGGCTCCTGGGCTTTGAGCTGGGCTCAAATGTGGGCCAGGAGTTGTCATGGCTGGCAGCCCTGGGGTGTCCCGTGGGCTGCAAATGGAGATGTGTGAGCCCCGGCCACAGGAGATGTGAGAGGCCGTGTCCTCCTGCCATCCTGCTCCAGGGGACACGCCAGGACAGCCAGCACCTCTCTCGGAGGGTGACAGCACCTCCAGGTGCCACCTGTCACACCATCCAGAGCAGAAGGTGCAGGAGGACACTTTGGACACACAGCTCCACAGGGAATGTGCTGCTGCCTGCTTCCTGTGGGAGCACAGCAGCAGCAGCGCCCACACCTGAGGCAGGTGAGCCCAGGGACGGGAGTTCCTGATCTGGAGCAGGGCTGAGGGTTATCCCTGAGGATGTTCCATCCCGTGGGATTGCTGAGCTGGCAGCAGCTCCCAGTTGTGCCCCATGTGTGCTCCTGGCCAGGTGCTGGAGCTCCAAAATCCAGGCACTGCCTCCACGCCCTGAGAGCAGTGAGATCTCGGTGTTTGCAACCAGCCCCTGCTCTCCTGAGCTGCTCTGGGCTTTCCCTGACAGCCTCCCTGGCCCTTTGTTTCTGTTTTTGTCTGAGCTTTCCTATGCGAATGTTTGAGCTTGTTTATCTGTTTCAGCTGAAAAACTCCACGAGCCCCAGCAAAATGCTAATAAGAAGCATTAGCTGCAGTTAATTGAACTGCTTCTGTGATCCTCATAATTATCTCCTGGTACAGCACCTACCCTGAGAACAGCAGGATGGATGCCAGAGATAATCAGATAGAAGATCTGGGAAAAAACATTTAATTTTCTTATCCAAATTAAGATTTATTTTTTTTTCTTGGATTGATTACCTCACTAAATATTTGCCGTTGAGAGCAAAGCAGGCTGGTTCTGGTGGGGACTGCAAAGGGAATGATGGGTGCTCAATTATTTACAGCCTTGCTTGGCTGGCTGAGTGTGCGCCAGGAATGCAAAGGGAGCTGTCGCCGGGAATCTCGCCGGAGATTTTTCACTGGGTGTAAAACGCAGGCGACGACGAGAGGGGGGAACGTTCCGCCGAGTCAAAACGCTGAAACCTGCCCAGTGATAAATTGAGCTGTCAGCAAGGCTTGATGATCACATCCAGAGCACCCCAAACTCCCTGAGTTTGCAGACCGGGAGCAAATATTGGCTCGGCGCAGAGCTCCGGGGTCAGCAGGTGAGAGTGCTTGCAGTGCCTTTAGAAATCTCGTTATTAAATGCACCAACTCTGTCCCAGCCTGGCTCGTATTCCCTTTATTGGTTCATCCCTGCGTGGGGTTGGACGGCCCCCAGGCTCAGCAGGTGGGAGCTGTCACACCTTGTCCCAGCCCTCCGTGGATCTCCCTGACTCAGAGCCAGCTCAGGACCATTAAAACCAGATTTATCAGCTGTGCAACTGTCACCACACCTCGGGAGAGCGGTCCAGGAGAAACAACAGGTTTGCAAGGGAAGCAAAATCCACGGATTCTTCAAAACAGGAGAAGGGGGATTTGGCAGCAGTGGCTATTAATAGGCTCTGAAATATGGGTTGCTGTTTAGGAAGCTCAAATACCAAGGAAAAGCTGTGCAGAGCCAGGGAGAACTGGCAGTGCTGAGAGTTTTATACACACACACACTAACACATATTTACATATATACATATATGTTTATTTTGAAAGGAAAGGAATCCTTGCCATGGCATCACAAGTCTCACTGGCTGCAGGTGCTAAAACTGCTATTAAAGATCTGGGAAAGCTTAGACAGGTTGAAGCCATAGAACCAAAGGATCCCAGACTGGTTTGGGTGGGAGGGGACTTAAAGCCCATCCAGTCCCATGCCATGGGCAGGGACACCTTCCACCATCCCAGGCTGCTCCAAGGCCCGTCCAACCTGGCCTTGGACATTTCCAGGGATCCAGGGGCAGCCACAGCTTCTCTGGGCACCCTGTGCCAGGGTCTCCTCAGCTTCTGAGTGAAGAGTTTCTTCTCAACACCCAATCTAAACCCACTCTTTGTCAGTCTGAATCCACTCCCCCTTGTCCTGTCGGTGAATTTAGGAGAAGCAGGGTAACATCACCTTGCATTAAAATCACAACAGGAACCATGAGCCCTCAGCTGGGGGGGCTGTGGGGAGACCCTTCCCCTTCCCACAGAATGGGGCTGGCAAAGCCTGGCCGGAGCTGCTGCTCAGGACAATCCCCCTGAGGATTTGGGCTCCTTGGTGGTGTCCGGCCGCTCTGCCCCGTGCCAGCCCCAGCTGTGGAGCCAAACCTGGATCTGGATGTGCCGCTGAGACCCTGTCAGCAGAGAGCCCCATCCCTGCTCCTTCCCCTCACCTCATGTTTATTCATCCCACCGAGGTGTTTCTATCCCTCCAATCTGAGCGTTAACCAGGCTAGAGGACAAAAATCACCCGCTAATATTGAGCGTATAATTATGACAAGGATATGATTGGAGTCCAGCTTCCCTTGCTGCTGTGAAGTAGCACTGGTGACTCTGAGAAAGGGAGCTGTGTCGGACCTTAAGCTTCTTTTAGGCCTTGTTTGAAGTTGCTGGAGGGATCCGTGTGTTTATTTGTATTTTGCACTAATGGGGGTTTTTTTATCCTGCTCAGCTGGAGGGAGGAACAGCGGGAGCCTGGCAGGGCTGGCTGTGCTGGTGGCCTTTCTGCCCGTGCTGATTATCGTGGCTCTGTGTGAGGTTGTGTGTGTTGGCAGCACGGGGGACGTGCAGCCCGGCCTCTGCAGGACACACCGAGTCCAGATCACACTCCCATTCCCCCCTGGATGCTCCTGCTGGACCTGGGGAATCTGAGGGATTCCAAAGGATCAGGTGGCTCCAAGGCCTCGGGAAATCCGTGTCTCTTGTGGATGAGCTTTGTTTGGTCCCCGGGGCCAGCCTGCATTTGGAAATCTTCCATAAACTGCCCCAAAAAGGGGGTTCAGAGATGCTCTCTGTGACCCCCCCTCGCTGCAGGGCTTAGCTCTGTGGGCAGGATTAATCCTTCCCTGTGCTGAGCCATCCCTGGGCTCCTTCAGCTGCCTGGTCCCGGTCCCTGGCTGAGGAGCAGAGCCTCCTCCTTCAGCCCCTGAATCTCCCAGCACGTTCCCTTCAAAATTCCAGCCCCAGAGCCCAAAGCCTGCTCAGTCCCCTGCTTTTAGCACACCCCACTTCGAGCAGGCCAGAGGGGACTCTCCAGCAACATTTTGGATTAATCCCTTCGTTTTGGCTGAAGGAACAGCCCAGTGAGGTCCTGGGTAAACTGGCCCCACGGGCCTTGTGATAACCCGATTTTATTTTCCCGAACTTCCCTCTGTTTGGCTTGCCCCGACCTTTCATTTCCTGCTCTGCCTGGTTGGGATGAGAACCACAGAGCAACAGTGGCACCGAGTGGGCGAGTGGGACAGAACAACCAGAGCACAGGGGAGCCCGGAAATTCACGTGGAAATTCATTAAAGACTCGCCAGAAAGCTCCTGATGTTCGGGGCATCCCCGGCACTGGTGGAAATCCAGCCCTGAACAGGATTTTTGGGTTGCAGATCTTCAAAGACTCTTCCAACACAGCTCAGGTGAAGCTGGAAAGGGGAGGGGAAAGAGCAGTTCAGCCTCTTCTGGCACAGTGTCACCTGCAGGGACCCCTCCTGCCACCTGAGTGACCCAGGGAGTGAGGACCTGGCAGAGGGGACACCCAGCACCCACCCAGGCTCTCGTGGTCAGTTGTCCACCTGATGCCTTAAATTTTAGCTTTCGTATTTTCCAGATTCTGTGCTGCTTTGGTATATAACCCTGAATTTCCTAGAAAGCTTCAGCGAGTTCTCCTCACAGTTCAGTCAGACAAAACAATCCTTTTCCAGCCCCAGAACCAGGACACTGTGGCAGCTTCGGGCCCAAAAAGTGTAAACAACAGTGGATTGAGGAGAGCAGTCTGGGAGGATGGGACTTCACTACCTGAAGCTGTAACTGGACAATTAACCCCAACAGGTAAATGGACCGAAACTTGTAAAAGTGTGAAAACTCATGACCCACCATCCACCTTGTACTGCCCAAGGTGGATCCTTTTTAGGCCTTTTTAATAAATATCTTTATTTCTTTATTCTCTCCAGCTTCTGTTCCAGGTGCCCCCTCAAGGCATCACACCCACGAGTCCCGTCAGGCTCTGGTCCTACCAACCACCCACGAGACATTTTGGAGCAGCCCCTTCTTTCTCCTGAAGTCATTCCATTCCCATCCCCGGGATCCCACCTTCCCTGGAGGAGAGGAAGGGATTCTCCTGCTCGGCACCAGCAGGGCTCTGTGTGCTGAGAGAGAGGGAAACCTGCAGTTAATCACCTTCATTCACAAACCCACACCTGGATGCAAATCGTTCCCACTTAGTTGGAAATTATAAAGTCAATTTGCACGGGAGAGGCACGGCATGGGCAGGGTTGTGACTGAAATATTGGCTTTGTGCGAGCTTTGCTTTCCAAAGTCCCAGGAATTAGTGAAATTTCCCTGCTTTTGACATTCTTTGAACTGGTATTTGTGGTGTCTCGGATGCTGATCCGGGGGGGTGCTGACAAAAACCAGTTTGGCCTTAGGAGCATGCTTGACAATTTCTTTTTAGTAAAAACCCCCACAAATCTTCACCTTCATCATCATCTGCTGTGAGTGAGTCACACAAAGCAGAAACTGCTACACACCTTCCTCGGGAATTTATTGGATATTGGGAAGGAATTGTTCCCTGGGAGGGCAGGGAGAGGCTGGGATGGAATTCCCGGGGAGGCTGCCCCTGGATCCCTGGCAGTGCCCAAGGCCGGGCTGGACAGTGGGGTCGGAGCAGCCTGGGGCAGTGGGGGGTGTCCCAGGGGTGGCACTGGGTGGGATTTATGTCCCTCCCCACCCAAACCACCCCAGGACGGGGTGAACGGTGCAGGAGCCATCAGTGAAAGGCCAGGCCAGCCCGGGGCTGTCACCAGGGAGCTCCTTGGGCCTTTCATTTCATCCCCAGCTTTAATTCCACGACTGCGGCCGCTCCTGGGGGAGCCCAGGGGATCCTGGCGGGTCCCAACGGATCCCCAAAGGTCCCACGGATCCCAGGAGGTCCAAATGGATGCCAGCAGGTCCCAGTGGATCACAGCTGATCTCACAGTATCCCAAACGGGTCCCGGCAGGTCCCAGTGAGTCTCAGCAGATCCCAGCATGTCCCAGTGGACCCCAGTGAGTCCTAGAATATCCCAGCAGGTCCCAGTAGATTGCAGGGGATCCCAGCAGATCTCAGTGAGTCCTAGAGAATCCCAGAGGATCCCAGCAGATGCCAGAGGGTCCCAGTGAGTTCCAGCAGGTTCCAGCGAGGCCCGGTGGATCCCAGTGTGTCCCAATGGATCCCAGCAGATCCCAGTGTCTCCCAATGGATCCCAGCAGGTCCTACTGGGTCCCAAAAAATCCCAACATCTCCCAGTGGATGCCAGCAGATCCCGGCAGGTTCCAGCAGACCCCAGTGTGCCCCAATGGATCCCAGCAGGTGCCTGTGGGTCCCAGAGGACCTCAGTGTGTCCCAGCAGATCCCATGAGGTCACAGTCAGCCCCAGAAAATCCCAGCATCTCCCAATGGATCCCAGCAGATCCTAGCAGGCCCCAGAGGTTCACAGCATGTCCCAGGAGATCCCAAAGGATCCCAGTAGATCCAAACAGCTCCTATCATGTCCCAGTGGATCTCCATCTCTCCCAGTGGATCCCAGCATCTCTCAGGTGATCTCGGTATCTCCCACACGATCCCAGTATCCCCCAGTGGATCCTGGTGGATCCCGGTGGATCCCAGTGCCCAGCAGTGGATCCCGGCGGGTCCCCGCGGCTCCGGGCGCTGCGGGGCCGGGGCAGGGGCCGCGTTCCCCGCCCGGGCCCGGCCCCGTTCCCGCCCGGCGCTTTGTCCGGGCCCGGCCCCGCGGAAACCCGGCCGGGCCCGGCGGAAAGGGCAGGACGGGCGGACAAAGGAGCGGGGCGGGGGCGGGACGGGGGCACGGCCGGGCCCGGGGCCCCTCCGAGCTCCACGGCCCTGCTCCGGGGAACACCGGGGAACACCGGGAAACACCGGGAAACACCCGGGAAACACCCGGGAACACCGGGGAACCAGCCCGGGGAGCAGCGAGGGCACGGACGGGACGGCGCCGGCAGAGCAGCGAGCCCTCGGGGTGAGGCGCGGCCTGCGCGGGACAAGGCGTGCGGGGGACAGGAAAACACCCCGAGTGAGGGGATTTTTTAAAGGAAAACAGGCGAAAGATGAAACACTGAGGTTAGAAGGTGGCAGGGGTTGGAAGGGGCTTTTTTTTTCAGCGACTAAAGGGGCTCCAAGAGGGCTGGAGAGAGACTTTGCAAAAGGGCGTGGAGTGTGGGACAAAGGGGGACGGCTTTGATCTGAAGGAGGGGAGGTTTAGGTGGGATTTTTGGGAAGAAATTCCTCCCCGTGAGGGCGGGGAGGGCCTGGCACAGGTTATTCCGTGGCTGCCCCATCCCTGGAAGTGTCCTGGGCCAGCTTGGCCGGGGCTTGGAGCAAGCTGGGATAGTGGAAGGTGTCCCTGGATCACCATCCATGGGTGATCCTGGATCCCTTCCCACCCAAACTCCCTCAGTTCTGTGATCAGGGCCAGTGTCCGTTTATAATTTTCCAGTTTGTGGCTGAGATCCAACGTTCTCCCCAGGAACATCAGCCTCTCTCGGCTCCTTTTATCCCTGACGGTTTTTGCTTCAACCTGGGATGCAAAAAAATCTCCCCTCTGGGGATTGATGTCCAGCAAAACACAAACAGATCGTTTGTATGTGGCACTTGAGCTGCTTTTCGAAAGACCACACGCTGTATTTTATCTGAAAGCTAGAAAAGTAGTAAAAAAGTGCAAAATCAGCCACTTACCCCTTCCCCAGCAAGTTTTGGCACAGCCACCCATGCCAGCCCATGGCACTGATGGCAAAACCTCCCAAAATCGTGTCTGTGTCTCGTGTGATCATTTCAGGGGAGCAAAATGCAGGAGTTCCTGATAAGGGTTTTCTAGATGAGCCCAGTCCCACAGCCTAAGCAAGGCTCAGGCACTGGAGGGTTTGCACAGATGTGTGATGTGATGGTCAAACCAAGAACGAGCCACCCGGCTGCCTTTTGGGTGCTGCTGGAATGGTTTGCAAAGGAAGAAAAAGGCATTACAAATTGAGGGAAAAATAAGAATATACCTATTGTAAGGATTTGGGGAAGAGCCTGCACCATCACTCGTGTTCGTGGATTTTTGGCCTCAGGTCACACAGCTCTACCCTCTGCTTGGTGGCTCTTTGGTGGCTGCTGAGAAGGTTTTATTGGGGAATTGGGTTGTTGTACCAATAAAGCCTTGTAGTTGTATTTATAGTTGTACTGTAAAACCTTTCTCTGGATACCACAAAGCGCCCCCAGCTCTCGCAGCGATTTTTCTGTCGCTGTTTCTTTTGGTGTGTGGAAGATTTCTGGATCTCCAGCCCTGGTGATGCTGCCCTGGAGCAGCTTTCGGTGAGGTGGATCTGAAGGCTCCATCAGTCATCAAATTGCTCAGAGCTTTGTCTTCCCAAAGGCCTTTCCCAGGTGTTTATTAGGTGGTAAATTCTCTGGGTTCACTCTGGGCCACTGCATCCTTGCTCGTGGCTCATGTTCTCCCTGTCTGCAGGAAATGATTTGAGGCTGGGAGGTGGCCAGGGTTGAGCTGGGGGACAGTCAGCAGCTTTTTCACTCCTGACACGTTTCTGTGTGCTGGGGACACAGAGAACGGGATGCACTGGCCTCCCCCAGCACCAAAACCAGCCTTGTGATTGCTCCCTCCAGCCTCTGCTTCCCAAATTTGTCACATCTGGAAGGAGCAGAGGGACAGGTGGGACCTCAGGGAAGACTGAGGGGGTTGCTGGAGGTACAGAAACACCCGGCAGGGCCCCTCCGGAGCTGCGTGTTGGGATGAGGCTGCAGTGCTCTCGTGGCAGTGCTGCTGCTCCTCTGGCACATCCCTGCAGCCCCTGGTTCTCCCCACACCTCCCCTGACAGAAATGGGGCATTTTCATCAGGACACGCCCAAACTCCTGCTCCTTTCTTGGGTTTGGTGCAATTAGGGCTGAGGGGAGCTCCAGGCAGGAGGAATGAGGGTTCCTTCAAACCTCTGATTCCAGGGATGTGGCTGCCCATAAAGCCACAGTCGTTCTTCTGAGAGCTTCTGCTGTTTCATTAATCATCTCCAGATTTTCTACTTGCTGGTAACTTCAAAGCAGGCGCTCTTGAGGTGCAGCCTCCCAAAATCTTATTGAAAGCTGGTGTCTTCATCCCCCAGGAGGAGCACACAGTCACAGGCTATGGAAATGCACTCTCAGGCTGTGGGAGATTTTTCTCATCCTTTACAGCTTTATACATTTGTCTAAG
This sequence comes from Cyanoderma ruficeps, assembly GCA_008694505.1. Taxonomy (NCBI): domain Eukaryota; kingdom Metazoa; phylum Chordata; class Aves; order Passeriformes; family Timaliidae; genus Cyanoderma; species Cyanoderma ruficeps. The sequence goes on along the minus strand of VZDJ01000251.1, from coordinate 1,137,072 downwards.
ATTTTTTTTTTCTGTGACATTTTTTAAGCACAGCCTTTGGTCACCCTGCAGATGGATGTTTTCTAGACTCTGAGTTTTCTCCAGGTCCCAGCGTGATCACAGCTGGTTCGTAGAGGGATTTATTTCAAGGATTATCAATTTACTGGGTTATCTTTTGCAGCAGGAAGGGTTTTTCTGACAGAAGTTCAACCCCTGCCTTCCTTCCCACAATTCCAAGGTGGATTTTTACTTGTCAAGACAACCCTAAAGCTTTCCATGAGTAAAAGGAAAACCAAAAATCCTTTGGGCTTGCAGTAGGTGTGCTGAGGTTGTCAGTGCTGTGCCTCTTCTCTTCAGCACCACACAACTTCCCAGCTCAGTTTGGGCAGCAGTCAGGTCTCTGCCAGCCCGGGAGGGAGGCAGGGATTTGGGACAGGATTGATCCTCTGGGATTGCCCCAGGCTGAGGCAGGAAGGACAGGCACTGAGGACAGCAGGGATGCAGCAGGAGCTTGTCCTGTGCAGGAGGAACACACGTGGTGTGATCTTCACCATCTAAACACGGCTGTTTGGGGGGTTTATCCTCAATTCCGAGGTTCTGACCGTGGTTCCACTGGGGAGGGCGAATCTCCTCTTGTTTTATTTCTGCTCTGGGAAGAACTGCCTGAGGTTGGACCTTCAGGTCACATTGACCTTGAGGCAAAAGCTTCCCTGTGTCAGGGAATTCCTCTTCTTGGATTGCACTTAGCATCTCCCCTTTCAGGGGGATCGAGGGCGTGTTTGGGAGCGAACACAGCCTGAGATTCCTACCGTTCAGGGATTCCAAACACACTGCTCCCAGCCAGGGCTCTGTGACAGAGTTTGATCAATTGTTAATAGGTCAGTGGCTGTAAATGGACCTTTCCTGTTGTTTTGACATCGTTTTCATTTTTTTCCCCCGGCAGAAGAGGCACAATGTTTCTTCATTAAACCCCTGACTGACAGCTTGCTGAAAGGAAACCCACGGCAGCCGCTTTCCCTTTCATTCCTCTGCTCAAACCTCAGGTCCCCGGCGCTTTCTCACCCCGACAAGCAGAGCTCCCCTCACCATTGTCAGCGCTCTGAGCAGCTAAATCCTCTTTCATCTTTATCCCTCGGCTTTCTGCAGCGAGGAGGATGCTGTGATGCTGATGCCGAGGGAGATGCAGCAATGAACTCTACTCCAGGATTTAGCTCTGCCCGCAGCGCCGGGGATGCTGCTGCGGAAAGGTTGCCAGAGAGGCGGGATACCAGCCCGCATCCAGGTTTTTGCTGCATCCCTGCTGCCAGCCGAGATATGGCTGGTCCCCGGGATTGTTGCTGCGCGGGGAGGGGGCCCTGGAGGTGCCGGTGGGCGCCGGACCCTGCGGCGCCGTGGATTTTTCAGTTCTGGAGCCGACGCTCCCCTCACGGTGAGGTCTCTGTGGCGCAATGGAC
>VZDJ01000251.1:1121888-1135550 GCA_008694505.1 Cyanoderma ruficeps | reverse complement strand
TCCGTTACATTTATAACCCCCCCGAGGGTTGGCACGGGGAGGGGATGACTTTTCCCGGCTCAGCTGATGGATGTAAGATCCCTGTGCTCCCTTCTCCAGGCATTTCTCCTCCATCATCTCCCCCTTCCCTGGTTCCCTTTGGTATCTCCTCCAAGCAGGTGTTTTAACCCCACGTGTCCCCCCAGTAGTGTCCCAGTTTTGATACCTTCTTCCTGAGGGAAGTTCTGTGCTCTGCAGCAGGGCCCAGCTGGAGGGCAGCAGGTCAGAACCTTCTGGTGGCATTTCCTGTGATGAACGGGGTCGTTTTTTCACATGTGTGGCCAAAGAAATGTAGGTCTCTGAATTAGATGTCCACCTTGGTAAATTTGGGTAATTCAATGCTCCCCACCTGGACCTTTGTACTCTGAAATGGTTTTTAACTGCCAGAGGGCAGGATTGGATGGGATGCTGGGAAGAAATTGTTCCTTGTGAGGGTGGGGAGGCCCTGGCATAGATTATTCCATGGATGCCCCATCCCTGGCAGTGTCCAAAGCCAGGCTGGATGGGGCTTGGAGCAGCCTGGAATAGTGGAAGGTGTCCCTGCCATGGCAGGGGTGGGACAGGACAAGTTTTGAGGTCCCTCCCAACCCAAACCATTGGGGTGGGACCATGACTTCATGCTTGACCATGACTTCTCTGCACACTTGCCAATCCCAGGGTGCTCTCCCATTGACTGGATTTCTGATCTCCAGTGGAAAACCAGTCCATGTCCATCTCTGGGCCCAGCCTGTTTATTTTTCTCCTTGTGGTGTCTGTGAAAATGTTGGAGCTCAGCCTGTCTGGAAAACCAGGCCCTGGTGGTGCTGGAAGTTTGGCCCCCATGTTCATCCTGGCAAATTTGTCATTTCCTTTCCATCACATCCTGGGGGAAAAGGCCAGAAGATTGTTCTGAAAAAGAGAAAATATGTGGGCAGTGAGTGGGACACACCCAAAGGAAAATCTGGTAGGAATGAGGGGAGAGAGGGCAGGTTCTGCAGAGATCACTTCTGCCTTCAGCAAACGGAGAATGAAACATCTGCATTCGCATTCTGGGACAGGGGCAGCAATAAAACTGTTAATAAATAATAAAATTTAAAAAAATAAATAATAAAATAAAGAATTCCAGCATAGCTGTGGTTCCTCTGGGAAGAGCTGGAGCTCCTCTTCCCTAAACATGAGTATGGAAGAGCTCAGGAGCAGATCCTTGGTGTTACCAGGTGTGTTCTCCTCCTGCTGCTGTGTCTGGGGAGCTCAGAGTGCCACAACCTCCGGGTTCAGGGACACCCTGTGACCCCCCAAATTGAGGCTCCAGAGTACCAGAGCTGTCACTGCTTGTGTGGGATGAGCTCTGTTCATCACCTCTCCTGTGTGAGGAGGACACGGAGCTCCCAGCCCCTCTCAGCTGCACTTTTGGTCTCCCTTGGCTTCTTTTGCAGAAGGTCCTGCAGCTCCTTTTTGGCTTTTCCAGATTTTCCATCAGTTCTGTAATCTTCCCAAACCTTCAGCTCCCCTCTTATCTCACCAGGTCGCCCTCAGGTGCACTGCCCGTGAGGTGAGGAGGGGTGAGGATTCCTGTTCTCCCTGCAAGAAGAGAAATTCTCATTTGGAAAGGAAAAAGAAAAATCAGCCAGTTGTGCTGGGAAAGGTGAGAAAATGTAGGAATTGCTGTCATTCCCTGCAGGACACAAACACTGAGTTACACCAGTCCTGTCACTGCTGCAGGATGTTGTTCCCAGTGAGGGAACTCTTCCTGGGGTTTTGGCAGTGACCACGTGTGCAAACACAGGTCAAAAGCAGTTCCCTGCCAATTATCCCACAGTCCCCATCAGAATCAGGAAGACTTTGCTGTCTGGCCCAGAACATTCCAAATTCCCAGCAAAAAGGATATTTGGGATGACCTGTACTGTAGAGGGAGCTTGCCTGGAATCTTGTATTTATCCCTCCAGTCCTCAGGTAGCACCCAGGCTCCCTGGAATGAATCCCCGTCTGGAGGGGCAGGGAATTTGTCTCTGAGATTCCCAAACCCTGTTCTGTGAGGCCAAGAAAAACAGTGGAAGGATCCCGTGGCAACCCTAGAACTGACAGAGATGGTGGAATTCTCCCCTGGAAATCCTAGAACCAAAGAACACAATGGAATTCCCCCCTGGAAATCCTAGAACCAAAGAACACAATGGAATCCTCCCCTGGAAATCCTAGAACTGGCAGAAAGGGTGAAATGCCCTCCTGGCAACTCCAGAACTGGCAAAAATGCTGGAATTCTGCTGTGGCAACCCTAGAAACAAATAAAGCCAGTGGGATGTTCTCCTGGCAACCCTAGAACCAAGTGAAATGGTGGAATGATCCCATGGCAACCCTAGAACCAAAGAACACAATGGAATTCCCCCCTGGAAATCCTAGAACCAAAGAACACAATGGAATCCTCCCCTGGAAATCCTAGAACTGGCAGAAAGGGTGAAATGCCCTCCTGGCAACTCCAGAACTGGCAAAAATGGTGGAATTCTGCTGTGGCAACCTTAGAAACAAATAAACCCAGTGGGATGTTCTCCTGGCAACCCTAGAACCAAAAAAATGCAATGGAATTCTCCCCTGGTAAGCCTAGAGCAGACCAAAGCAGTGGAATGCTTTCATGGCAGTCCTAGAACCAACAAAATGATGGAATTCTCTCCTGGCAACCCTAGAATTTAAAAAAACGGTGAAATGCTCCCCCAGCAACCCTAGAACCAACAGAAACAGTGGAATGATCCCACAGCAACCCTAGAACTGGCAGGAATTCTGGAATGTTCCTCTGGCAAGCCTAGAGCCAACAAAAATGGTGGAATGATCCCCTGGTAACCCGAGAACCCACAGAAATGGTGGAATTCTCTGGAAATCCTAGAACTGACAGAAATGGTGGAATTCTCCCCTGGCAACCCTAGAACTGACACAAACAATGAAATATTCCCCTGGCAACCCCAGAACCAACAGAAACAGTGAAATGGTCCCATGGCAACGTTAGAGTTGACAAAAACAGTGGAACATTCCCTGGAACCAGCCAAAATGGTGCAGTGATCTCCTGGCAACCCTAAACCCAACAAAAACAATGGGATGCTTGTTTGACAACCCTAGAACCAACAAAAACTCCAACATGCTCCCCTGTTGTCCCTAAAACCAACAAAAATGGTGGGCTGCTCCCCTGGAATCTCCTTTCCCCTGAGCTCTGGGCTGTTCCTCCTGCCCACGGGCAGTAAGGCCCAGCAGGTTGGACACCTCTGCCTCCCCCTCGTTCCCCTCCCGCCCCAAACAGGGCCAGGGCTGTGACACGAGGGGACAGTTTGTCACCCTGTTCTCTCCCCTCACGGCTGCCCAGAGCCACCCTGGGTCCAGCATGGATGGAATGCCTACAGGAGGTGTTGGGCTCCCCCAGGAGCTCCCAGGGTTTGGGGTTCAGGTTTATGTCTAAATAAATTCATCATTTCTGGCTGATTGTTTGTTTCATGCCTGTGCCAGGGGTGGGGGGTGGAAAACCCCCCAGGCTGGGCACTGCCAGGGGTCTGTGGGGTCTGTGCCAACACCAGGAGCTTCAGGGAGGCCAAGGACAGGGGCTGCACCTGCACTGGGGCGGGGTGGGGGGCTCTGGTGTCCTGGGGGGTGAAGGTGGGGGGGTCTCTGGAGCTTGGGGTGGTCATGGGGGGGTCTGTGGAGCCCTGGGGAAGGGAGGAGGGAGTTTTCCTACAAAAAAATCCTCTATGGGATCATAGAGGAGGGGGCTCTCCACTGCCCTCCTCGGGGATGGAAATGGGGTCTCTGCTGTCGTGGGGGATGAGGGTGGGGGTCTCTGCTGTACTTGTGGGTCTCCAGAGGATGGGGTGAGGGGTCTCTGGAGCATGGGATGGTCCAGAGCCCAAGGGTGAGACTTCAGAGACCCCAAAGGTCCAGAACCTCCACGGGGTGCAGTGGGGTCTTCATTCTCCAAAGGAGAACAGTGGCCTCATCGTCCTGCTGGATTGACAGGGGGGTCTCTGCTGGATGGGATGATGGAGGAGAGGGGTCTCCACTCCACAGGATGATGAACGTGGGGGCTCAGGTGCCCTGGGGGATGGAGATGGGGGTCTCTGCTGATGAACCTTGGCACAGGCAGAAGGAAACTGCAGTTCATGTCATCCATGTCCATGGGGGCTCTGTAAAGCAATGCGGGAGGAGGCGATCAGGGAGGAGGATCAGGATTAAATTCCTCAAAAACCAGGTGCAGAGCCCCAGGCTACTTGTCCGGCATTTGAGGTGGTGACGGCAGGGTCTCTATGGGGTGGTGAATGTGGGCTCTCTGCTGGATGGAGTGATGAAGGAGGGGGCCTGCAGGGTCCGGAGGAGTGGACCGGGAATGCCCACGGGATGCCGTGGGGGATCTGCCGGCTCTCAGCCGCGCTGACAGTGGAGCGGGGCTCTCCGCGCTATGGGATGGTGGACACGGGGGTCGCTGCTGCCCTGGGGGACGGAAAGGGCGGGAAACAGAACGGCGAACTCCGAGCGGCTCCGGTGTCCATCCTCACCCCGCACCCACCGCCGCTCACGGGGCTCCTTTAGCGCGCGGGGCGGTCCCAGGGCGGTCCCCGGGCGGTCCCCGGGCTGTTCCGGGGCGGTCCCCGGGCGGTACCGGGGCGGTACCGGGGCGGTCCCCGGGCGGTACCGGGGCGGTTCCGGGGCGGTCCCCGGGCGGTTCCGGGGCGGTACCGGGGCGGTCCCCGGGCGGTTCCGGGGCGGTCCCCGGTCGGTCCCCGGGCTGTTCCGGGGCGGTCCCCGGGCGGTCCCCGGGCGGTTCCGGGGCGGTACCGGGGGCGGAGCCGTGGTCCGGGCCGGTCTCGCCATGGCCGCCGGTGCGGGGCTGGCGCTGCTGGCGGCGCTGCTGGCGGCGGCCGGGGCCGAGCGGGGCCGGAAGGTGAGCGGGGGTCGGGGGGGTACCGGGACCGGGGTTACCGGGGCTGGAGGGGCCGGGGCCGGGGCTCTCCGGCCTCTGCTCGGCGCTCGTCCCGCTCCCGCCGCGGTGCAGTGGTGCCCGGGACCCTCCCACGTCCCTTCCCGCTCCTCCCGGGAACCCCAGAATCCCGGGACAGCCGGGTTGGAACCGGGATCACCCAATCCAACCCCCTGGGCAGGCTGGGTCACCCGGTGCCGGTGACACAGGGACATCCCGGTGGGTTTGGGATGTCTCCAGAGCGGGACACTCCGTGCTCGCCCAGGGCAGCTGTTCCAGGGCTCTGCCACCCTCAATGTAAAGAAGTTATTGCTCGTGTTGAAAGGAAACTTCTGGTTTCCTTTGTGGCCTCGGAGGATCCTGTCTGGAGCAGGGGCTGGGCTGGACCCCCGAGCTCCGCCCGGTCCCGCTGGGGCCCAGCCTTGCGGGGTTCGGGGAGGAGAAGCGGCCGGAGCGTCATCCCGGGCAAATCCCCCGTGGGGCTGGAGCCGAGCCCACCCCTCCCTCTGTCCTGCCACACAGGGACCAGGGTGACCCCTGCCCTGCCAACCCCTGTCCTGCTGTGACATTACCCATCTCTGTCCCTCGTCTCCCTTTTGTCCTCATCCCGTGGGACCGGCATGGCTGTGGGCAGGGAAGGGGCTGTGGGCAGGGAAGGGGCTGTGGGATGGGAAGCAGCTCTAAGCTGTTCCCAAACGTCCGGCTGTGAAATGCTGACCGAGCGTGTTGAGCAATACCCGGGCTGCAGAGTCACGGGAGCCGAGGCAGCTCCCATGTCCCACCCTCCCGGGACGCTGGGCTGGTCCTGCCGGGCTCAGAGCCGCCCCCGGCGCTGTCCCTGTCCCCAGGTGTCCATGCAGTACAACCCCGGCTGGAACGGCTCCTCCGTGAACCTGCTGCACGTGCGGGCGGCGGGGCCCGGGGACAGCCTGCACTACGTGTGGAGCAGCATCGGGGCCCCTGCCGTGCTCCTGGTGGCCACCCAGAGCCCCAGCAGTGCCCTGAGGGTCAACTGGACACAGCTGCTCTCAGCCAGTCCTGCTGGAGCCATCTGGATCGACCCTCCCGACAGCGTGGTCTATTCCACGGCCGTGGTCTTCACCAAGGTACTGTTGGCAAGGGGTTGCTCTGGGACAGCTGCGGGTGCAGAGGGTCCCTGGCAGCTTCCCAGCTCCAGGGAAATCCCCACCATTCCCATCCAGGGAAGTCTGTCTCCAGCCTGAGCTGCTTGGCTGAGTTCTCTCTCTGCCCTGTTCCCTGGATCACAGCACAAGCTCCCGTCCTGCCCGTGCTCCCAGCCCCTCTCCCCTTCCTTCCCTGCAGCTGTTCGAGTTCAGCGAGGCCAAACCTTCGGGAGAGCTCTTCTACCCCACCTACGACCTGTCTGAGTTCTCCTGGGACAGCCTCAACCACACCCTGAACCACACGGCGCTGACGGCCGAGCTCCGCGGGGGCCCGGCCACCGACCCCGGCAGCAGCTTCTCCAACGGCAGCCTGGCATTCCGGGTGTGTGCAGGGGCAGGGAACACAGGGAATGTCCCGTCCAGAGCAGCTCCTGGCCAGGCAACGCTGCCCCTCGGCGTCCTGGGCGCTGCCTGTGCCATCCCTCTGACCCGTGTCCCTTGCAGGTGACAGCCTATGAGGCCGGTGGCCGTGAGGGGCGCCTGCCCAGCCTCCTGCACACGGCCGACAGCTCCCAGCTGGAATTCCTGCTGGCCGGGGTGGCCCCGCGGGGGAACAGCTCCCGCTTCCTGCTGGAGGTGGCCACGGTGGAGGAGGCGGGGGCGGTGCGGAGGCTGCGGTCCGAGAGATCCATCGACGACGAGTACACACCCACCATCTTCGAGGTGAGCCAGGGGCAGCCCCGGGCTGGGGGGGGAGACCCTGCTGTCCTTCCCTCCCCTCACCCTGTCCCTCCCCAGGTGCTGTCCCTGGTAGCTGAGCCCCAGAACGGCAGCTCCACGCTGGGATTCCTGCAGTGGAAGGCCACGGCCTACGGCTCCCGCAGCCCCCGGCGGGAGGACGGGATCCAGTGCCGGGCTCAGGGGCTGCAGGCGGCCAACTGGAGCCTGCCCGTGTCCAGCAGCATCGTCCAGGCCTACTTTGGGGACAGTTTGGGCAGCACCTGCACCGTCAGCGCCCTCAATGTGTCCTTTGGGGGAGAGGAGGGAGAGGTGTACCGGGAGAAGAGATACCTCAGCTGGTGAGTGGGGTCCCAGGGGTTTGAGGGTCACTGACGATGTGCAGAGGGGTCTGAAGGGTCTGGAAGGGTGCCCCTGGTCACTCACAATGTGCAGAGGGGTCTGAAAGGATGCCCCTGGTCACTCACAATGTGCAGAGGGGTCTGAAGGGTCTGGAAGGATGCCCCTGGTCACTCACAATGTGCAGAGGGGTCTGGAAGGATGCCCCTGGTCACTCACAATGTGCAGAGGGGTCTGGAAGGATGCCCCTGGTCACTCACAATGTGCAGTCTGCGGGACTGGCAGGTCATAGGGTTTCTCTGTTTAGTAACAGTCTCCATTCCAAAGCCTTGACTTTCCCTGTAATCCTGTAGCAAAGGCTCCTTGAGAAGCCTCCCCTTGCCCTGTGTGGGATCTCGGCCTCTGAGGTGGGGAAAGCCCCAGGGCTCCCAGCCTGGGCCAGAGCCCATCCCCATCCCTGTCCTGACCTGTGTCCTCCCCTCCCCAGGTCGGTGCTGCTGGGCTTCGGGGAGCCCCCCCGGGACACCTTCTCCCCGCTGGTGATCTCCATCACGGCCGTGGCGCTGGGCACCCCCGTGGCCATGCTGCTGCTGGGCGGCTGCCTGGTGCTGCTGGCGCAGAGGAGACGCTACACCGAGTACGAGCCCATCAACTGAGCGGGCCGGGCCCCGCGGGGAGCCCCGGGATCCTCCCCATTGCCGGGATTGGCCGTGGCTGCTGCCGGGCTCCTCCTCTGCCTCCCCTCCGAGCCCCCGAGGGGACCGGGGTGACACTGGCAGCTGCTGACACCACGTCTCCCTGTGTCCTGCTCCTTCCCACTGCCTCGTCCTGCACTGGGTTGCACTTCCCCCCCTCCCGGATTTTTCCTGATCCACGCAGCTAAGGGAAGAGATGGGGGGAGTTCGGTCAGGAAAATCCTCCTCCTCCTCCTCCTCCCAAGGGATACAACCACTGCTGTCCTGGCTGCAGGCCAGGGCCTGGCTCCAGGGACACTTCCAGGGATGCTTTGGTGGCTCCAGCCTGGGCTGGGGGCCAGCACCACTCCTGCTTCCCAGCAAATCCCAGCTCCTGCAGCCGGGGCTCACGGACTCCTCCCTGCTCCACGTTCCTGCTGTGCTGGCCTGGGACACGAGGGACACCCAGGGCCACGTCACAGCAGCTGCTCAAGCTCAGGTGTGTCCTGCCGGGCCATGGAGGGCTGGTCCAGCCAGGATGGTGCTCCTGGGTGCCCCCAGGGATGGATCCCAGGTGTCAGGAGCCCTGGGATGAGCGTGGCCTGAGGCTGCTCGGGGTTCTCAGAGGTATCTGGGGCCGTGCTGGGCTCTGAGTTCTCCGTCACCGACTTGTCTTCAACCAAATAAAGCGGATTTCTAAACACAGTTTCCCGTGGGAATGCTGTGCTGGGGGTGAGGGGGAGGAGGGCAGCTCCTGGCAGGAATGGGAGGTGCTGGAGCGCAGCGGGAGCCAAGGGAGCCTCTGGCCCTGGACTGAGGTGTGAGACTGCTTGGAGAGGGGCAGGGGCTTCCCTTGGGCTGTGGGGTCACAGAGAGCCCAGGGCTGGGCTGTGCCCCTGCTGAGAGGTCACTTGGAAGAGTCACAGAGTCATGGAATCTCAGCTGGAAGGGACCCACAGGGATCATCCAGTCCAGCCCCTGGCCCTGCACAGACACCCCAAAACCCCCCCAGGGCAGCCCTGGGAGAGTTGTCCAAACTCTCCTGGAGCTCTGGCAGCCTCGGGGTCGTGCCCATTCCCTGGGGAGCCTGGGCAGTGCCCAGCACCCTCTGGGGGAAGAACCTTTCCCTGAGATCCAACCTAAACCTCCCTGACACAGCTCAGCCATTCCCTGGGCTCCTGTCACTGTCACAGGGAGCTGAGACTGGAGCTGCCCCTGCTGAGGAAGCTGCAGACAGTGTGAGGTCTGTGTCCTGAAAGAGGAACAAGCACAAAAAACCCAGCAGAAAGTCCCAAACTTCCTTGTCAACCCTTCAGAGCAGGAACCCCCCTCTTTAACTGCAGCTGCAGCCACAGGAGGGGATGAAGGGACACCAGGGGAGGTTCCATGGGAAGCCTCGTTGTGGTTTTTGAGCAGGGAACTGAGGTGTTGTTGTTCTTTCTGGTTTGTGCAGGGCTGAGCTGTGCTGAGGATTCTGTAATAAAATAAAAGGAAAACCACCACAGAAGATGCCTGGCTTTTATTCCCAAAGCCTGTAAATCCCTCATGGCAGATTTCCTGCTCCCTTGCGTTGTTGTCACACAATTGGCATGAAGTGATCACAGGATTGGTCTGGGAACATCCAGTGCCACCTCCTGCCATGGCAGGGACACCTTCCACTGTCCCAGGCTGCTCCAAGCCCCGTCCAACCTGGCCTTGAACAATTCCAGGGATCCAGGGGCAGCCACAGCTTCCCTGGGAAGGAAAGCACAGGGCAGGTGAGGATGAGCAACAGCTTTCAGTCATGGCACCTTCTGTGGGGAAACACTCCCTGAATGTATCCAGTTTGGGAGGAGATATCCCAGTTTGGGAGGAGATATCCCAGTTTGGGAGGAGATATCCCAGTTTGGGAGGAGGTATCCCAGTTTTTGAGGAGATATCCCAGTTTTGGAGGCGGGCTGGTGAGCGAGGGTGGCACAGAAAGCGCCGGGTGCCGGCGTGGGAGGGACGGTGACAAGCTGCTCCCCTTGCCGAGCTTCCATCGCCCCATTCAGGAGGAGCCCACCCACACGGGGCTGGGGGTCTCCTGCCCACAGACGCCTCCTGCCACCCCTCAGGAGCCCACAGCAGGTCCCAGAGGAACCGGAGAGCGGCCACGTGGCCACCACGCATTCCTCACGGGTTGTCCCCTCACCGGGGCTTTGTTTGAGACCTGATCCCAGAGAAAGGGCGTTTAAAAACTGCTTCTTCAACAACCGGGAAGGAATCGGAGCAAGAAGCAGCAGCCTCTGGGAGAGCAGGACACTGGGGCCAGGGGGAGATGGAGAGGAGAGATGGTCGAGGGGAAGCCAAGGAGTGGCTGAGGGCATGAGGAGAGGANCCCATTCAGAATATTCTGGGACTCTGATTCTGGCCAAGTGGAGATGACCGGGGGAGTGTTGACGACCCTGGGGGGGCAAGATGAGGGGTCTGGGTGTGGGGTTGTCCCTGGGAGGGGGCAGGATGGGGAGACTGGGGCAGGGTGAGAGGTGTGGGGCAGGGTGAGGGGTCTGGGGCAGGGTGAGGGGCCTGGGGCAGGGTGAGGGGTCTGGGGCAGGGTGAGAGGTGTGGGGCAGGGTGAGGGGTCTGGGGGCAGGGTGAAGGGTCTGGGGCAGGGTGAGGGGTCTGGGGGCTGTCCCGGTCCCGGGAGTTCCCGCCCCGTTCCCGCACGCCCCCTGCAGTAACACCCCCTGCAGTACCGCGCTCCCACCACGCGGCGGCAGCAGCAGCAGCAGAGGGAGGGCGGCGCTGACCGGGGGCGGCACCAGCGCTGCCGTTCCGCGCTGTGGGCTTCGCTCCGCTCCGGTCCGGTCCGGCCCGGGCAGGGCAGCACCGGCGGCCTTTCCTCACCGGGAGGCGGCGGCGGCATTGACCGGGATCCCTCAGCCCCGCGGTGCCGGTACCGGCTGCAGCGCTGGCGCCACTGCGCATGTGCGGAGCCTGGGCTGCAGTACCAGCCCTTGGCCACCGGGCGGCGACAGCGCCTTGCGGGCGGTCCGTGTGCGGGGAGGCGGGACCGGCCCGGTCCGGGACCCCGGTACCGCCTGTGGTACCGCCTGTGGTACCGCCTGTGGTACCGCCTGTGGTACCGCCTGTGGTACCGCCTGTGGTACCGCCCTGGTCCGGGACCCCCGGTACCGCCTGTGGTACCGCCCTGGTCCGGGACTCCCGGTACCGCCTGTGGTACCGCCCTGGTCCGGGACTCCCGGTACCGCCTGTGGTACCGCCCTAGTCCGGGACTCCCGGTACCGCCTGTGGTACCGCCCTGGTCCGGGACCCCCGGTACCGCCTGTGGTACTGCCTGTGGTCTGGGACCCCCGGTACCGCCCGTGGTAGAACCCGTGGTACCGCCTCCGGTACCGCCTCCGGTACCGCCTCCGGTACCGCCTCCGGTACCGCCTCCGGTACCGCCTCCGGTACCGCCCCCGGTCCGTGTCCCGGGACACGCCCGGCCCGTCCCATCCCTGCAGCTCCCGGGGTGACGCTCTGGGGACACTCAGGACACTCGGCCCCGGGAATTTCTCACCTTGAGGGGGAAACCTCAGAACCGCGGAGGATCCCCGGGGCGGGTCTGTGGCAGGAGGTGGAATCTGCTCTGCCAAGGAGGTTCTGCTCCAGCTCCGTGACAGCCCTGGAATCACGGAATCACAGGATCAGGGAATGGTCTGGGGGGTAAAAGGACCTTGAAGATCGTCTCATCCCACCCCTGCCATGGCAGGGACGCCTTCCACTGTCCTGGCTGCTCCAAGGCCGGTCCAGCCCGGCCTGGGCACTGCCAGGGATCCCGGTTTAGCTGCTCCAAACCCTGTCCCCAAGTGCCACATCCACACAATTTTTATACCCCTGGGGATGGTGACTCTGGGCAGTCTGTTCCAAGCCCTGACAACTCTTTCCATGAAGAAATTTTTCCTAATATTCTAATTTAAACCTCCATGGCCCAGCCTGAGGCCAATCTCACCTTGTCCTGTCCCTGTCCCCTGGGAGCAGAGCCCGACCCCCCCCTGGCTGTCCCCTCCTGGCAGGGATTGTGCAGAGCCACAAGGTCCCCCTGAGCCTCCTTTTCCCCAGCCTGAGCCCCTTTCCCAGCTCCCTCAGGAATTCTCCAGCCCCTTTCCCAGCTCTGTTCCCTTCTCTGGACATGCTCCAGCCCCTCTATTTTTTTCTCGGGGTAAGGGGCCCAGAACTGCCCCCAGGAGTGGGGGGTGACAGGTGTCCTGCAGTGTCCCTGGCACAGGGAGCAGTGATCCTGGCCTGGGACATGAGCCATCCTCTGCCGGGGGGGTGACAAGGCCTGTCCAGCCCCGGAGAGACCCCCCAGCACCTCCCCACCCCCATCGGACCAGCTTCCTCCTCCTCGGAGCACCCCAAGGAGGAAGCTCTGAGGACCAGGACAGGGACAATTCCTGCTCCATCCTCCTGCCACATCCCATCTCGTCAGCCTGGCCAGAGATATAAACATCTCCCCTTCCCTGGGCACAGCAAACCCCAGACACGCCCCAAAAAGGGACCCAAATCGAGGCCAGCTCCCTCCCCGGGAGCACCGGAGGCACCGAATCCCCCCGGGGCACCCCCAGCTCTGTCCCTGCCAGCCCAGCCCGGGGGTCCCGGCACTCGGAGATGTTCCGGTGGCGGGGCCAGGGGTGGCAGGGGGGGGAAAGGGGAAGGAAACGGCTCTGACGTGGTTGTGGCGATGACACAAAGGAACAAACTCAGCTGAGCCGGGGCTCCCCGGGACCGGGATTGGCCAATGCCCCGGCAGGGGGGTCAGGGTGGGCTGGGGAGGTGAGGATTGGCGCTGGATTTGAGCTGGTGTTGGGTGTCCCCCCGGCCAGGGGGACACTGCTGGGGACAGCAGAGCAGCGCCCTGTGCCGACCCCACACCTCTCATCGACACCTGGACCACCCCCGAGTGTCCACACCTGGCCACGGGGTGTCCTGTGTCCCCATCCCTGCCTGTGGGGTGTCCCTGTCACCCCTCCCCATGGATCCCTGGCCATGGGGCCATCCCTGCAGCCCCCAGCCCCACAAATCCCAAATCATTCCGTTCCCCCACCCCATGTCCCCAGGGTGCTCCCAAGCGTCCCCAAGGCATCGAGGCAGGGGAGATGCAGTGCCTGAGCTCCACAGGAGACCCTCAGCACCCTCTGTGCTCCCCCATCTCCAAACCCTAGAGCTTGGAAAGGGGCTGGTGGCCTCAGTTTCCCTGGGCAGTGACAGTGACACATCCCCAGCTTGGCCCAGGTCTGGGTTTAGCGCCCACCCTGCACGACACCCCGGGGTGGGGGGACAGCAGCCACAGAGGACAGATTAATTTGGTGTCCCAGTGCTTTCCTGAGGGACGTGAGGATGTGCCACGGATCACCCGCGGCAGGGCTGGGACACTCTGTGTCCCGTTCCCCCTGTCCCCAGGTAGGGACACCCCATGTCCTGCAGGGACTGGCCTGTCCCCCACTCCGGCGTCCTCCCTGTTCCCTGCACGGCTCCTGGGCACCCCCAGGACCCTGGTCACAGGGCTGGGACACTGGGGTGCACTGGGGGAAACTGAGGTACGCTGGATGTGCCCTCAGATGTCAGACCTGGGGCTCACTGGGGCGCTCGGGACACGCCGGCCCCCGCCGGGAGCGGGGCAGTGCCCGGGGCGGTGGCGGGGCCGTGGCGCTGGGACGGGAACGCCGTGTCCTGCCAGCACATTCCTGCCTGAGTCACCGCTCCTCCTGCCCGGGCAGGTCCCGGCCCCGCACCCACTGACCCCTGCCCGCACAGCCCGGACAGCCCTGTGCCCCCCAGAGCGCCTAAACCCCCC
>VZDJ01000251.1:1105968-1117139 GCA_008694505.1 Cyanoderma ruficeps | reverse complement strand
CCCATTTCAGCCTCAAACATCCCACTGTTCTCCCCCAGCCCCATTTCAGCCACCCCAGCAGCCCTGGGTCAGCTCCAAGCCAGCTCAGCACTCCCAGGATTGCCCTGGCTTTGGAATGCTGCCCTCAGGCTGGACAGGAAAACTCATTTTTTGTTCAAACCACTTCAGGGCAGCTCATGGTGAGTCGACCCTGAAGCCCCACAACCCCCCCTGAGCCCAGCCTGGAAGCTGTGAGTCAGCACTGACACACGTGGCCCGGGTCACAGACACAGGAAAAGGCTGGAATGTTGGGAAAAGCCCAGGAATTCGGGGCGGGCAGTGACTCACCCAGCCCCCCTGGCTCTCCAGCCACTCCCGCTTGGACGAGACCAGGGCGTCGGTGATGATCCCGGCCAGGGAGCTGATGCTCTGCTCCTGCTTGATGCTCTTCAGGTGCTTGGCCACGAAGGCCCCGAAGGAGATGAGCGTCACCACGCGGCCCCAGTTGGTCACCCCGTCGCTGAAGAGGTGGGCAGCCACCTCCACCACCGACTGCAGGTCCTCCTCTTGCTGGATTTGCAGCTTCCGCAGCATCCCTGGAAGAGGCTGGTTTAGGGCCAGGGCACCAAACACCCCCGCAAGGAGCAGGGGGAGGGTGTGACCCCCCCAAAAAAACACCCCACCGGAGTCCCTAAAGCTGCAGGAGCCCAAAGGTCAGGGATGGAGAGAGATCCCTGCTTCCCCAGAGGGCTCGGCCGCCCTCCCACACCTGGCCCAGACAAAACCCAGCCCCTGACACACTTTTTAGTTCCTTCCTCCCCCGTCTGGGGACAGCTGTGCTGTCTGAGCACGTCACGCTGCCCCAAGGTTTCCAAGCCCCACCACATCAGAACCGCAGAGCCCACGGGCAGCCCCCCCAAGACGTGTCCCCAGTTTAGGAACACGGGATCAGCGCCTGGAAGAGCAGAATTCCCCAGCTCGACCCGCAGTGCCCTGCCAGGAGCGAGCAAACAAGCCGAGCCTTTGCGAAACCGAAAGGCGTTGGTTGCTGCCGCCGCTCTTGTTGTTGCTCAAACTTGCAGGAAAACCTCAGCAAGGCAGTTCCCCCTCAGCGCTCAGGAAACCACCAGCCCCACAGAAACCCCGGCCCAGCGCACCGGAAATCCCAGAGAAAACACCGGGAATAACGCTGGGAATGCCACCGGGGTTAAACACAGGACACACCGGGGAAAAGACCAGGAATTCCCAAAGTTCCACCCCCAGGATCCCAAAATTCATGTAAATCCCAAAATGTCAGGATTTTTTTTCCATTTCCAGGTCCCTTTTCCCGTTTTTCCTGGAGCTTTCCTCCTCATTGCCGTTTTTTCCCTGGCTCCAAACCTCCCCCTTTTCCCAATGCTTTTTTTTTTTTCTTAGGCTGAACTTCCGGTCTTTTTTCATTTTCCCGGGCTGGAACACAGGATTTTCTCAGGGATTTTTTTTTTTTCCCCTGATCCCACATTCCCAGCAATTCTCGAAAATTCATCCTCATTCCCTCTTTAATTACTCCCAGTTTTTCCCTCTAAATTAATCAGGATTTGGTATTTTAAATCCTTAATTTTAACCCGGGGGGGATGGGGCAGGAAATGGGATTGGGAGGGTGAAAAATGTGAGGAAAAACCCTGAGGAACGGAATAAAAATCCATGGCTCAGCCTGGACATTCCTCCCAAGAGTCATTCAACAAGCACGTCCGGGAATTGGGACAGAGGAACTGACCCCACTGCCTTTCCCACCAGCACAGGAGGATGAAACCGAAGCTCTTTGTGCTCAACGAACAAGAAAAAAAAGGAAACCCAGCCAAAAAACTGCCGAGCTGAGAAACGGGCACATCCTCCTGCAAGGAAGAAGGTGTTTGACCATACAGCACCTCAGGAGGAAATGCAGACCCTGCCCTGCTCTGCTGGGCTCCGTCCCGACCTGGATCCCACTGCCAAAAGCAGCTCCAGCTGCAGCCCCAAGGCTGGGAGCTCAGCCCCAAACCAGCCTGAGCCACCCAAAAACAGCTCAAATCGGTCACTTCTCACTTTCAGTTCATCCCCAGCACACCAGGACAGGCACTGGGGGTCAACTTCCTACGGCTGCTGCGGGACCCTGCACAAGTGGGTGAAATGCATTAAAACAGATTTCCCAGGGAAGCTGTGGCTGTCCCTGGATCCCTGGCAGCGTCCAAGGCCAGGCTTGGAGCAGCCTGGGGCAGTGGAAAGTGTCCCTGCCCGTGGGTCTGGCTGAGTTTTAAGGTCTATTTCAACCCAAACCATCCCACGGTTCTATGAACACATTGCCCAGGAGAATTCCCCGCACCAAAAATCCCCGTGGACCTAAACTGGGGAGGGTGAGGATCTGAAACTCCTGAGCTAACTAATCTTTGGACGCTCGGGATTATTTGCACAGTCACCCCGAGCCAAGGGGGGAACACGAGGAGGAACCAGGGCTAATCTGTAACTAAATTATCTCCTCCGCACACACCAACAGCGGCTTTTCCTCGTCCCAATGGAACAAAGTTCAGTTTCGTTTTTGAGCACTTCCCAGCTGCTTTATTTAACCCCCTCCGAGCCAAGGCCACAACCCAGGAATGACCCGGCCGAGCCTCCGCGCCGGCTCCGAGCGCAGCCCCGAGGGCATCGCCCCCGGCCCTGCGCCCCCTCCCCAAACCCCGCCGGCCTCTGGAACTCGCCCCAAAGCAGAGGGCGGAGGTCGTAGTCTCCTCGCCGGAGTGTCCGGCCGACACACACCTTGAAAGGCGAGCTCGTGTTTCCGCATGACGCCGTCGCCGATTCTCCGCAGCGTCTCCAGCGCTTTCTCCATCACCGCATCCCCCGCCGCGCCGGGCCGGCCGGGACCACCCAGGAGCCCCGGGAAAAGTTTCTTGGATGCGGGCTCCGCCTCGCCCGCCACTTCCCGCAGGTAGCGGCTGATGAGCTCCAGCGAGTCCTGCCGGAGCCCGTCGGGGGGCCCCGGGGGGGTCCCGGGCAGCGAGTCGGCGGCGGGGCCGCGCTCGGGCTCGGGCTCGCAGCCGTCCAGCTCCTCCTCGGGGCGCCAGAGAGTCGCGCCGCAGCCAATCAGCGCGCGGGGCGCGGCGCCGCAGCCAATCAGCGCGCGGGGCGGCTCGGCGCGGGCGGGGGCGGCCCCGGAGCGGTCGCGGGGCTGCTCTGAGGCGCCGGCGGCGGCGGCGGGCTCCGGGCGCTCCCCGGGCCCGCCGGGGCTCAGCGCCGGGGCGCCGCCGCAGTAGAGGTTGAAGCCGATGACGGCTTTCGGCTTCACGGCGAACATGGCGCCCTGTGCGAGCGGCCGGCGGCGTGCGGGCGGGACCGGCGCGGCCGGATTATATAAGCGGTGGCGGTGACGCCGCAGGGGCGGGGCGAGGGCGGGAGGCGGACCCGCCCCTTTTTCCACCTCCGCTTCCGTTCTTTCGGCTGAAAAAAGAGCGAAGCGGAAGAGCAGCTCCCCGCCTCCCGATGCCCGTACCCCGCTCCCGGTGTCCCCGGCTCTTCCCGGTACCGGGCAGCAGCAGCTCCCCAGCAGCGCCGTGCTGGTTCCCCGTCCCTCATCCCTCCGGGGGCAGCGGGGGCTGAAACCTCCCGAGGCAAAGCCCCCCCAGCACCGTCCATCCCACGGACCATCCTCATCGCACGGGCCACGTGTGTCCCCTCCGCTGCCTCAGCCGCCGGGCTCGGTCACGGCTCCGCAGGGCCGAGCATCCCCGGCGGGACCGGGGTGCGGGGTGAGGGTGCGGGGAGCCGGCACAGCCTCCCCGGGGAGCACAAAACGAGGTCTGAAAGCAGGGAGTGTGATCCAGCCTCGTGGGATTGCACCAGGATGAGGGGTGATGGTTTTAATCTAAAAGCGGGTAGATACAGACTGTGAGTGTGGGTAGATAAAGGGAAGAAAGTTTTTATTATGTGGGTAATAAGACGCTGGAATAGGTTGCCCAGGGAGGGGGGAGATGCCTTGAAACATTCCAAGTCAGCCAGGACAGAGCTCTTGACCAGCCTGATCTAGGGGGTTGGAGACAATGCCCTTTAAAAGAAACTTCCAACCCAAACTATTCCACGATTATAAGGAATCCCACCTGGATCTGTCTGGTTCGAGCCCATTCTGACCTTGGCTCACTTACCTGGGTGTTCGTGGGGAGCTGCCCCATTCCTTCCAGCCCTCGGTGGGTTGTCCCACATCTCGCCCAGGATTGAAATCCCCCTGAACCCACAAACTCTGAGAGGTCACAGGGCAGGGCAGGACTCTGTCCTCAGGCTCAGGCAGGACCCATGACCTGGGTGGGTCACCCGGGTCACTCTCAGCACCCTTGGGGCACTTGGTGTCAATTTTTGTCTCCCCTGGCCACAGGCCCCTGCTTCACCCCTGGCAATGAGCAAGATGCCATCAAAATCTGCCATTTGCAGCAAAGCTTGGCCAGGGAAGGAGCCTCAGGGGTTTGTGCAGGTGGATCAGACCCTCCAAGAGCAGGGAAATGCTGTGAGTTTGCCCTGGGGAGGAAGGACGGGAGGTCTCCAACACCTCTTTGCTGGAGCCCTTTCCAGGGCTCTGCTCCATCCCCACCTCCCAGAAGTCCAGGATGGAGAGGTGGGTGTGGGGACAAAGCCTCTGCTGTCCTGCAGGGCTGGGGCCATTCCTACCTGAGAGCCAGTGACCAGTGCAGCTCAACAGGCTCAGAGCCCTTTGATGCCTCCCAAGACACTGGAAATTGGGGTCCGGAGCCCCTGAAATCACAGTTACCCCAAAAGGGTTTCCCAGGGACGTGCTGGGGCCTCTCTCTGCCACAAAAGGCCACCAAAGTACTGGGATGTGATGAGAGTGAGACACTGGGACAGGGGCCACAGGACAGGGGGGCTGCTTTCCCCTCCCAGCACAGGCAGGGCGGGCTCTGTGCTGAACCCCCGGCACCAAAAGGGACTCGGGAAAGTCCTGCCCTTCCCAGCAGTGGGGTCATGGTGACAGGAGATCCTCGAGGTTCAGGCAGGGTGGGGAAGCCCAGAGGTGGGGAGGAAAAGCCAGATGTTGGGAGAGCACAGCTCCAGGGAGGCACTGAGAGCTGTCACCTCCCCGGTCAGCATTTTTGGGGACAAATCCAAGCCTCTGTGCCCATCCTGAGCATCACTGTGCTCTGTTTGGAGCAGTGGAGGAGGCTGTGGTGAGCACAGGGCCCCATCCCGACGCCCTGGAGCCCTCATGGCCCAGATCCAGCAAAACCAGGGATGTACAGGCCCCTGGGGGGTCCCTTCACCCCCCAGCTCCTGTCCCCACTGCCACCCCCCCAAACCAGGGCTGACTGGGGGGTCCAGCAAGACAAAACTCGTCCCTCTCAAAATCCTTCCCGTGGCCCCAAGGAATGCGTCCTTGTCGGGAAGCGAATTCTTGGCAAGAGGAGCAATAACAGGGAGCTCTGGCAGCGCCCAGCACATTTTTGTGAGGCAGTGCCAAGCTTTAGCACAAACACGGCCCGAGCTGGAACAGCGCGTCCCTGCTTGTCCCCTGTGGGTCCCTGCGGGTCCCTGGGGACCTGGGTGCTGCCCCCGGGGTTTGGGGACTTCCCAGGGCTGGGGAATCCCAAGCACAGAGGCTTCAGGAGCCTCGGAGGGTTCCTGAGAATACGGCCCAGCCCAGCGACACACCCGGCTGGGCTGGTGAGCTCCAGGGAAAAGGTGGGGCTGAGGAAAGGTCGGGGTGAAAACCGCCGAGGTGAAGCCTCCAGGGTGGCCCAAGAGGGGACAGAGAAAGAGGCTGGAGGTGGCCACACGGGGCTGGGGACAGAGAAAGGGGCCACACGGGGCTGGGGACAGAGAAAGGGGCTGGAGGTGCCCACACGGGGCTGGGGACAGAGAAAGGGGCTGGAGGTGGCCACACGGGGCTGGGGACAGAGAAAGGGGCTGGACGTGCCCACACGGGGCTGCCTCGAGGTGGCCAAGGCAGGAGTGGCCGTGCTCCTGCACCCCGGGGGACAGAAGGCACCCGGAGACACCCTGAGGGGTGACAATGGGGACAAAGGTGGCCGCGGTGGGACAGTGTGGAAGGATGGGGCAGGGCAGCTGGAGCTCCTGCCCCGCGGGAAGGAGCAGGAGGATAAAACCTCTCCCCTGTGCCCCCCAGTCTGCGGTGTGAGGCCCCAAACACCCCTCGCCCACCCGGCACCGGGAGAGGTGGGGAGGGGGCTGCCAGCGTCCCCCCCTGCCCTGCCCACCCGGCTCCGGGCTGCAATGGCAACAACCCCCGGCCATGGTTCCCAGCCCTGCTCAGAACTGCTCCTGCTGGTCTCATCCTGTGGTGTCCAATCCCTTCTCCCTCCTGCACAAGCACACCTGGAAAAGCAGGGACAGACATGGCTGAGGGGGCTGTCCCCTCCCTCTGTCCCCCCCAGCACAGGGACAGCCCCGGAGCAGCACCGCCCCTTTGCTTCCTTCATTTCCTCTTTTGGGTTTTATTTCCCCTTTTGGGGTTTGTTTTAATAAAAAAGCAAGCACAGCACTCCAGAAGGGGTGAACATGTAAAAAAATTATATATTTTTTTATATATTTGTATCTATTTACAACACGGCTGGGACAGACAGCAGGACATCCAAGGAGGGTGTGCAGCCACTGCCCTGGCCAGGTCACACAGGGGCTGGAAAAGTGCTGGAGCCCAGAGCAGGACCCTGTGGGGACAAGGGGCACCACATTCCTTGCCCCTTCCCCAGAGAGTGGCCAGGAGCAGCCCCAGGGCCACCAGAGCCTGTTTCTCACGGAGGATCCAGGAACCACCTGAAGGCAAACACACATTCCAGCACACCCTTGGCAAACACTCCTGGGAAGCAACACCTCGGTCCGGCCAGAGCCAGTAAAGTGACACAGGTGACACAGACTTCCAGGGAACGCCCGGCTGAGCAAGGAACACAAAAAAAAGAAAAGCCCTGCCTGGGCACCCTTCACTCCTGCCTCCCCTTCCTCTGGCCCTTGTGCTTCCAGAATGGGGCTGAAACTGGGGCAGGTTTCGGGGTGGCCTGGCACGGGTGTGCCCACGCTTCCCACGGCAGGGAAAAGGCCACTGGGATCCAGGGCACGAGGAGGGGACAGTGCCACCCCAGCACGTGTGGTTCTGCAGGGCTGCAGCAACAGGTTGTGAGGTTTGGGGCTTTTTGTTGTGACGATGGTGTTAGTTCAGGGGTTTTGTTATTTTCTTTTCCCAGACTCGAGACAAAGAAAACACAAGAAGGGAAAGAACGGGAGGAACAAAAAAAGAAATCCAAGCTTAGGATGCCCAACACTTTCAAACCACAGGTTTGCCTCAACATTCTCCAAATTCCACTCTGTCTTTGGTGCTTTTTATCCCTTTCTGGGTGGTTACTCCCAGTCCTGCCTCACTGAGCAGAACTGACCAGGGACACAGAAACTGCCCCAGGGCCTCGAGGCAGCTGAGCCTGTGGCCGAGCCCCTCTGGCCGTGTCCCCCTGGCCAAATTCAGTCAAGCCCCTCCAGCCAAGCCAGCTCAGGGGCAGCTGTGGTGGGGCTCTACCCCCAAACCAGCCACAAGGATGTTTCAAACACTGCCCAACCCCTCTCCCACGCCCAGGGACAGATCCCAGGCAGCTCAGCCCAACAACACCCCCCTGGAACTGTTTTCATCTCAGCCAATTTCTTCACTTTGAAGCTCTAACACAAACACCTGACTATTGCCTTCAGCCCTGGGATCACACCTGCCAGATCAGGGATCAGACTTTCCAGATCAGGGACCACACCTGACAAGTCTGGGATCACTTTCCAGATCAGAGATCAAACCTCCTGCCCATCTGGGTTGGTCTCTGTGACCCCCAACACCCCAAATCCCTTCCCGCAGCTCAGCCCTGCACTCTCCCCTCCTCCAGGTGCCTCCCCCGGGCCCTCTCCTGCTCCTCCCGGGGCTGTCCCAGTGAGGAGGCAGCGTTCCAGTGCCTCAGTGAGCCGGGATGGTTCCAAACAGCAGGAAAATTAAGGCAAAGCCTCCCTGAGAGGAAGGGCCAACCCAACCCTGCCCCCCTCCACTCAGGTTTGGGGTGTGTTTTTGCTGGAAAGACTCAAACAACTACATGGATTCTGGTGCTCCCCGTCCCTATGGTACAGTGAAGTTCAATCCATTTAGCCAAAAGAAAAGAGACAAAAAGAGGGCAGCCCCCAGCTGAGAGTACAGGCTACCCCGCCAGCTTGCTGGTGACGAGTGAGGACTTTCTCTGAGGCAGGTCCTGGGGCGTGGGGATGTGGTCTCCTGTCACCAGGTTCTTGTCAGGCCCTGCACTGGGCAGCTGCTTGTTCTTCATCTTCGCCTTGGCCATGTTGTAGTCGCCAGAATCGAAGTATTTTTGCTGGAAGAGGGAGAGGTGTTTGGGTTACAGGAGCCACCAGGATCCTTTAGGGAGCGTTGGGATTGCTCTAAACCAGGCCACAAAAACAAGGGAGAAATCTGAGCAGTGAGTCCAGCCTGGCTGAAAAGGCCTTTGGCCAGGAGCCAGTGACTCAGCCCAGGCCTGGGTGGCAGCTCCTGACTCAAGGCACCCTCTGACACACTGACGCCTGCCGGGACCTTTGGCTGGCTGGGACCAGCCTTGACCTACTCAGCCCTTGCACAACAGACTCAGTCCCTGGAATGCTGAGGCTGGGCTGCAGGGCCAGAGCCCACAGGATCCTCCGCACTGGGATGATGAGCCAGGGTGACAGAGGCAGGACTTTTGCCCCAGGGAACAAATCCTGGCTGCTGCCAAGGCCTTTCCTGGACCATCCAGCTCCCAACACCGCCTGCCAGGCCATGGCCGGGGGCCAACTCCCAGCTCAAAGGGCATTTCAGTGCCTTATCACACACATCACATCATCATCATCATCACATCTCCCACCCCAGGACTCTGCTCATCCCACTGCCCTGCAGAGGATGGAGCCAAGGGCTGGACAGGGCTTTGCTGGGCACAGGGAGAGCTGGAGAGGCTGGTTCTGTCCCAAGGTGTCCCCAAGGTGCCCAGTCCTGAGAAAAACCTGTAACACGTTGGTGCAGCCAAGTTTGGAACGGACCTGCCACTGGCAGAATTGGGAATACCAGCACTAGGAAGGGAAAAAGGTGACTGTGCAGATGGAATTGTGGCCAGAGGAGTGAGAACTCTGTGTGAGGGACTCTGTGGGCACCAAGGTCAGGGAGAAGCTCCAGCTGAAATTCCCTGGCAGCCCACGGGGGTCCATGGGGAGCAGAGACCCCCCTGCCACCTCTTAGTGCTTTTTTAAGATTTATTTATTATTTTTTTTCAGCTCTGATTTGATGGATAATAAATTCATTTGATTTCCCCAAGTCCAGTCCCTTCTGCCCCTGATGGTGCTCAGAGCCCTCCCTGCCCTTCTCCCAGCCCAGGAGCCTTTTGTTCTGTTCCCTGGGCAGGTGAGGAGGGCAGGGCTGGAGCAGCTTTGGGGACACCTGGAATCCACACAGGGTCACCCCCACAGCCATCACAGCCCTCCCTCCTGTGCTGCTTCCCACAACAGCCCTGGGATCCTGCCCAGGGACAGGGACAGGACAGAGCAAACCTGCCCAAGGGGGGACAGGGACACTGGGAATGGCACCAGGAGGGCCCTGGGGAGGGGACACAGCCACTGGCTGCCACCAGCCTGGGAGGGATCTGTGTTCTCTGCAAGGAAAGGAGCCAGCAGGGCCCAACCAAACAGGCCACAGACGGCCCTTGGAGAGGGATTTATTGATTCCTGAGGGGTTTAACTCCATTCTCAAGGAGAGGCTTGGCTTTGCAGTGCAGACCAGCACATTGAAGGGCTAAAACTTCAACTCTGGAGCATCCCAGGGAGGGATCCCAGTTTCAGGGTTTTTCCCCAGGTTTCAGGCCAGGCTGTTGGGACAGAGTGGGGTCAGCTGGGGGGATACAGAGCCAGGGCAGGCTCTGGAAGGAGGGGCAGCTCTGGGCTGACCCCACTGAGGGACACTCACCCCTTTCTGCAGCCTCTTCATGAGGAAATCGGAGCCTCCAGGCTTCTGGCCCAGGTTGGGGTATTTGGCCTTGAGCTTGGCCTCCTCTGCCCTCTCGGGGGGGATGGCTTTGTCCTTCTCCTGAGTGTCCTGAAACACAAAGGGCTGTAAATCCCTGGAGCCCCACAGCCCAACAGCCACCTGAGATGCTGTTGCACAACCTCCAGCAGCACGTTCCAGCCCCGCTGTGCTTCCCTGGAAAAAACACTCGGAAAATATTACCAACACCACCTTCCCAGGCACAAACAGCTTTTCCCCTCCAGGAGCCGTGGGACGGGCAGAGCTCCTTCCCCTGCCTCCTTCCCACCTGGGAGCCCTTCCAAGCACCCACGCTGACATCTGGCTTGGCAAACTGGGCTCTTAGGCTGGATTTTGGGAAGAAATTCTTCCCTGTGAGGGTGGGGAGGTCCTGGCAGAGGCTGCCCAGAGAAGCTGTGGCTGCCCCTGGGTCCCTGGAAGGTTCCAAGGTCAGGTTGGACATTGGGGCTTGGGTTAGTTTTAAGAGCCCTTCCAGCCCAAACCCATCCCTGATTCCCTGCCTTCCCTTCCCAGATCACCCTGGGGGCTGGGGGGTTATTTAAGTGTACAGGTACAATTTGAAGGCTCTCCTGGAGGGTTCTGGGTGGTCCCAGGTAGGATCTGGGTCTCCTGGGAAGGATTTTGAGGGTCCCAGTTACAATTTGGAGATCCAGGGGAGGATTTCCAGATCCTCAACAGGATTTGGGGCTCTTGGGAAGCATTTTGGCAGGATTTTGGGGTCCTGGGGAGGATTTCAGGAATTCCAAGCAGGATTTTGGGTATTCTGGAGAGCTTTTAGGGTTTCTGGATAGGATTTTAGGAGTCGAGGGGGGTCTGACAGCAGCACCCAAAGCTTTGTCCCCTGAAGCCATTCCATGATCTCTGACTGCTCCCCTCAGCCCCACATCTCCCAGTCTCCTTCCTCCACACCCATCACTGATGTCCATCCCCTGCACGGGCTGGAGGGGCATCGCTGCAGCCCAGTGACCCCCACCCCAAACTTCCCAGCCCCCTCCCACTCCCATCCCATCACCTTCATCCCATTTACGTCCATCCCAGCTCCCTCCCGCCCCAGTCACCCCCTCCCAGCCCCGTTACCCCCATTCCAGGTTAATTCCAGCCCCTCCCAACGCCGTTATCCCCATCCCAGGTTAATTCC
>VZDJ01000251.1:1056089-1105944 GCA_008694505.1 Cyanoderma ruficeps | reverse complement strand
AAGTCCCGCCCACCCTCAGCACCACAGCCAATCAGAGCCCGGTATTCGCCAGACGGACAACAGAAATAACAAATGGTCGCATAGGACTGGAAAGAGGGACGTGTGGCAGAGCCAGTGGGAGACGGCCAGACACCCCCTCCCGCCCCCGGGGGTTCCTCCACCTGTTTCTCCTGTCCGGTCTCCTCCGTGAAGGCGCCGGTACCGAGCGGAGCTGCCATGGCGGCGAGGGGGGCGCTCCGCGCTCCCTCCGCTGCGTCCGGCCCCGCGCCCTGCTCCAAAATGGCCGCCACCGCCTCCACCGCCTCAGCTATCTGACGGACAGCAGCCCTACCCAATGAACGCAGAGAAGAGGCCGCAGTGACATCACACCTGACCAATCAGTGCGCGCGGGAGGCGGGGCATAGAGAGGAGACGCGCAAACAAAAGGGCGGGGCACTCACGACTCACACGACATTGGCCAATGGGAAGCGGGAAACATCGAGTGGGCGGGGAAAGGGGCGGAGCTCCAGGTGCGCCGGTCCCGCAGCGTCGCCGGTTCGAGACCGGGCCCGTTCGAGGGGCTGCGGGGACACCGCACAGGACATGGGGCTGCGGGGACATCCCCCAGGGCAGCGACCGCTCAAGGCCCCGAAACCGCCCCCGGCCTTGTCCCCGCCGTGGAAAGGTGTCTGGGGGAGGAGGGACTCACCCCCGCCCAGCAGGGAGCATCAGCTGAGACCACCCGCAGCTCCTGACAGCGGTGCCACCAGCACCCTGGGGACCCCCCGCCCCTCCCGAGCACTGCCGGTGCCCCTTGAAATGCCAATCCTGGCAGCTGCACCCACTGAAACACGGACAGAACCAGGGGCTGCAGAGAAATACGTTTAAGTGAACTACAGGAGAATAAAATGGGGGAGGAAGGAAAGGGGTTGTGAACAAAAATAATCACAGTTTAACTTTTGTTTTCTTACTAGAAAGAGCAGCTGAGCCATGGGGGCACAGCCCGGGGGTCTTTGCAGAGCTGCTCCTCCATGGAGACACGTGGGGGAGGTTTGGGTGCCCCGTGCCAGCCAGGGATGGGGGTGGTCCTGGCTGCCCGAAACCCCCAAACCCTGCCCCAGGAGGGTGTGAGTTCTTCAGGGGAACCCACAGAGCTCACAGGCAGGCCCTGGTGGTGGGGGAGGCATCCAGGAGCGTGTCCCAGCCCCATCTCTGCTGGGGTCTGGCTTCTTGGAGCAGCTCTCGAGCCGGGGCTCTGCCACCCCCAGCTCTGCACTGGCCTCAGAAGGAAATCCCCAAGGGCAAGGAGTGAAGAGCTATTGTCACCTCTCCCTGGAGGCACGGGGCTGTCGTGGTGGGGGGCTCTCACCTCCCACCCCCTGCCTGGGGAGGGGAAAGCAAAATCCCCTGGTCCCTCCCCAGGCTGAGCCCACCCACTGCCCCAGGAACTGCACGTCCCTCTGGGGAGACCCCTGGCTCACATCAAGGGTCTCCCCTACACCGTGTGAGGGAGGGTTTTAGGACTTATTGAAGGCTGCCAGGACGGCCCAGATCATCTCCGTGCCCCTGGCTTTGGCAGCTTCCACCTCAGGGTCCATATCCAGCAGGTCCTTGGTCCTGTTCATGGCCACGTCGTACTTGTCGTCGGCCAGGCTGGCGAAAACGTTCTCCAGCACGTCCGAGGCGTGGGCCAGCACCAGCAGGGCCAGAGTCCTGCGCTCCATGCGCTGGGGATCGTTGACCCAGCGCTCCAGGACGCTCTCCTGGAGCCTCTTCACCAGGCGCTGCTTCTCGGAGGTGTTGCTGACGGGGTGCGTGGTCATGTCGAAGAGGAGGAAGTTCTGCTTCTCCGTGGTCAGGATGCCTTTCTCCACCAGCGCCTTGGCCAGGCGCTCCCGCACGTTGCGCAGCTGGTACTGCAGCTTGAAGGGGTTCCAGGTCTCTCCTGAGGGGTGGGAAGGCTCTGGTGAAGCTTTGGTTGCCAATCCCAGTGTCCTTCCAGCCCTCCACGCTGTCCCTGTGCCCTGCACAGACACTGGGCTCTGCCACGGGAGCTCTCGGCCTGACTCAGGCCTTCCTCTCCCACCTGGCAAAGCTGCCAGCTCTCCACAGGCAGCAGATCCCAGGGAAATCCCTTTCCAAAGCCTCTTCCAGCCATGGGGCACCCCAGGCTTGCTCAGACCTCATCAGGAACTAAATGGGAGTGAGGTCCAAGATTTCCACTGAGCTCCCAACAAAAAAAATACCCAGGAAATCCTTCTCTGCCCCCACATTCAGCCTTCCCCTGCTCTCCCCATCTCCAGGAATGACCCAGGGATGCAGGGCCAGGCCAGGGAGAGGGGTTTTGGAGAGATTTGAGGGTCCAGGGTGGTTTTGGAGCTCTCCCCTCTTTTTAGGGTTCCCCTCACCACCAGATCCTGGAGTTCTGGATGCAGAGGGTGACGCTGCAGCTGGGATCCTGGATGGGTTTTGGTGGGTTTGGTGGGGTCTGAGGGGCGTTTGGGCGGGCCCAGAGGGAGCTGGGACAATGCAAATTCCACCCGGCCCTACCAGTGAGCAGCTCTATCCAGGTCTGAACCGTCTCTGCCGACTCTGTGGCCTTGATGTGCCGGAGGGTCTCATCCAGCAGCACATCCCCAGTCGGAGCATCCGACTTCAGCAGCACCTGGAGGAGGAGCAGCGGGAACACGGGCTCAGGGTGGAGACAGAGCCCTGCCGGTCCCCTCCCAGAGCAGATCCTGCTCCCGCAGCCAGGGCGGGGTGGGCAGAGCCCCAGACCCTGGCAGGGTTCCTGCAGGAGCCTCACCTTCCTCTCCAGCAGCCTCTTCTTCCGCAGGGACAGCGGCTCCAGGCGGATGCGGCCGCGCAGGGCCAGCTCGATGAGGATCCCGCCCCGCAGCCCCGAGGAGATGCAGTCGTTCCAGAAGGAGGTGTAGCCCTGGGGAACAAGATGGGAAGGAATTCTTCCCTCTGTTCAGCCTCCCCTCCTTCCTGCCCTGCTTGCACCCTGCCCAAGAGGCTCTCCCTGCTCCTGTCACTCCAAAGGGAGGGATTTTCCCCACCAGGTGAGAAGCTCCAATTATTCCCCTTCCTTGCCCAGAAGCTCCTTCAAACACTGAGCAGTCCAGGCTGGGCCCTCCTTGCTGCACCCACAACCACTGGGCACACCTGGCTCTGCCCAGCCCCAGGGTGTAAAAAATCCAAGGAAAAGTGAGAAAACTGGGACAATTTCTATGGGCATGGCAGGACTTTGAGCTGCTGAGGGGCTGCACCCACCCAGGAGCTCTGCCAGGCTCTGTCCCAGTGGACAAGGGAGCTGCAATCTGCTCTTCTCCTTGAAGAAATTCCCCCCTGAGAGTCCCTGGATGTACCAAGACATCAACATCAGGAATTTCTTCCCAGCATCACATTTAAACCTCCTCTTTGTTGATTTGAAGCCACCCCCCCTTGTCCTGGCACTCCAGGCTGTTGATGGGGGTCTCGTCCTGAGAGCTGCAAGTTCCAAAGGCAAAGAATTTGGGAAAGAAGAAGGTGCAAAGGTTTGGGAAATACGACCCACAAAGAGCTAGGAATTAAAACAGGAATTTGGCCCAGGAAAAGAGAGGACAGAGGGAGAAGAGGATAAGGGAGATCAAACACATAAAAAGGAGCAGCAAAAAAGAAGAGAATGGGCAGTTCCAACTTCCACTGTGCACAGGACAGTCCTGGGCTGGGACTGCAGCCACGGGGATGGGAGCTGGGAGAAGAATCCACCTGGACAACAAAGCCCAGTGAAGGGCAGGGAGGGAATTTCAACAACACTCAACTGATGCTTTTCCAAAAGAACTGGCTGTGGTTTGGAGCATCGGGGCAGCCCAGGTGACCTTTCCCTTCCCTTCTTCCACTCCCCTTTCATCCCCTGATGAGAACAAAGCCCGATTGTTTCCTTCTGTTCTGGGGAGGGCCAGCACAGCCTTCCTTGGATTTCCAGGAGCAGGCAGGGCTCAGGGAGAGGCTCAGGGGGCTGGGCTGGCACCTGAGGTGTGCCCAAAGGAAGGGGGATCAAAGCCATGACCTGTTTGTTTGCAGGGACACCCCAACACACCTGGAACGGGTCCCTGGTGGGAAATCCCCTTTCTGCTGCTCTTTCCCCGGATGGAGAACAGGGAGGGAAGGACAGGTCTAAAAGCCACCAGGAGACTGGAGACAAAATGAGCCCCTTCCCAAGGAAAACAGGCTGGGAACCCTCAGCCCTCCCCCAGGGAAGGTTTTCCTGCCCCATGGGTGAATTCCCATCCCCAGTGGGTCTGTTTGAGCAGGACATGTGGACACTGGGCTTGCCCAGCACAGAGACCCATAAAAGAAATGAAAACCTTTATTTGCTTTCTTCATTTCCTTGTGAGGGAAGACAAAGCAACCTTTCATCCCTGCCCTCCTGGTTTCTGCTCCGGGGTTTTGCTCATGGCTTTACAAACAAGTTCTCCAGGAAAGGGTGTGAAAATGAGCAAAGGTTTCAATTTCCTGGCCTCGAGGGCACATTACCCCTAGGAAATTTTAAATTCCAAACCAAACCAGTTGAAAGCCCCTGGGTTATTTCCAGCTTCTGGAATCAGACTGGTTACAAAAGCCAGGCTGGTTTGCAGCCAGGTCCTCCTACATGGACAGACGGGTACTTTAAATAATGAAATTACACCGTGAGCTCATTGAATTTGGCAAAAATCGTCTTGTTTTTCCCCAGCCATCAAACCATGAGCTGTGAAAACAGAGCCCAGCTCAGGGCCAGGCTGCTGCTGCCTCTGGTCCTGAGGTACAGGAATGTGGAAGGACAGGATGGGGGGGGAAAAAAAAAAAAAAAAGGAAAAGTGTGACAAGGTTTTTCCCCGTTGTGCCCTCCCAGGCTCCTGGTGGCTGAAGGGCCGTTCCCAGGATACATTAACCAAGCCAGGAACACCAAACACAGTCCAGGATAAAAGTAGCCCATGGCACCCCACTCCCGGGCTGCTCTCAAATATTTGTTCCAGGATTATTTGCATTTGTGTTCCCTTTACAGCCCTGAGCTCCTGCCATTTCCTACTTGGCTCCCAGATCTTATCTGGGGTTCTCAAACAGGACAGCCCCAGCCCCTGCCACGGCCACAACCCACAGCTGCCCCAGGCTGGATCCCTGGGACAGCTCAGCACCAGCTGGGACCAACCCACAGCAGCAGAGCCCTGTGCAAAAGAAGTTTCAGGCACCTCACAAGGGCTTAATTCCACCCCCAAGGAACGAAGAGGAGGAGGCTCATCCACCACAGCTCCTCAGGGTGGGACACAGGCTCACACAGCAATCATGGGATAATTACAGCTGGAAAAGTTCTCCAAGGTCACCGAGTCCGGTCTTGACCAAAGTGGGTTCCTGGAGCTGGAAAGCCTCTCTAGAAGCTTCTGCTCTGCCACTGTCACCCCAAGAAGAATGTTGGGCACCTGATCGGCTTCCCCTGGTCTGCAATTCCCCATCTACTTGTCAAGAACAGCAGATTTTACAATTGTGCAATCATGGAACGGTTTGGGTTGGAAGGGACCTTAAAGATCAACTAATCCCATCCCCTGTCATGGCAGGGACACCTTCCACCAAACCAGGTTGTTCCAAGCCTTGTCCAACCCGGCCTTGGGCACTTCCAGGGATGGGGCAGCCACGGAATAACCTGTGCCAGGGCCTCACCACCCTCACAGCCAAAGATTTCCCCAAGCTGATCCAGAAGATGGATGCAGAGGTGAAGAAAAGGCACAGGGACAGCACAGGCAGGGCCAGGCTGCTCAGAGGACCTGACACGAGGCATCTTCCCCTTGCCCACAGCTCCCTCCAGGCAGAGCTGATAAATGAGTTCCCAGCAGCTGATAAGCACAAATCAATTCTGTTTGACCAGAATCCCCTTCCCACAGGGAACAGCCCAGTGGGAATACCCAGCTCTGCCAAGGAAAGCCAGTGACAGGCACACAGCAGGAGGCTCCCAGCACTGACATTCCCCCCAGCCCCATCCCCCTGGAGCTGCTCATCACCTGCCTGGCCCAGGAAGCCACCAGAGATGCAGCTTCTGTTCCCTCTCCATTGTGGGCCCAGACTCAGCCCAGCTCCCAGCCCAGCTGACTCTGCTGCCCTCTGCCTCTTTCCTCCAGAGCCACCTCTGCTCTTTTCCACATGAATTTTTAAAGAGCAGAGCTCACGGTGTCCCCCTGTGTGTCAGCTGGTGCTTTGGGGCAGGAGGGTGCACTGGGGCTGGAGAGGAGGATATTCACCCTTTGATAAACCAGGTGAGGCTCCTTCTACCCGTGGCTTCGGCCCTGGAAAGAACAACCCCCCCTTTGTTCTGCACAAGGCAGTGACACGACACCCCCAGGGCACCTCTCACCTCCTGCCACTGTCCCCAGGGCAGGGCTGGGGGGACAGCATGCCCACAGTTCAGGGTGCCATCTCCTGGCACAAGCTGCCCAGAGCAGCTGTGGCTGCCCCTGCATCCCTGGAAGGGTCCAAGGCCAGGCTGGACACTGGGGCTTGGAGCAGCCTGGGACGGTGGAAGGTGTCCCTGCCCATGGTGAGGGTTTGGAACTGGATGAGCTTCACAGTCCCTTCCAACCCAAACCATTCCATGCTTCTGTGGATTCTAAGCAGGTTCTAAGAGTCCAAGGGAGAGCATTGAGAAGAATCCATCCAATCCCTTCTGCTGCTGCCTGGGAGCCTCAAGTCCAGGCTGACCACGGCACTGCCACACCACCGCCCACGTGCCATCAGACACCTGCCTCACCTCCTTGTCCTTCAGCCCCAGGAGCAGCACCTCCTCCATGAGCGTGAGGCGGATGTCTTTGGAGTCATCGGGATCGTCCTCATTCAGGTCCCTGTCGGCAGCATCCTCCTCACTGTCCGGCTTCTTGTCCGAGTTCCTGCCCTCCACCCGCCGGCCCCGGTGCGTGAGGGTCGTCATCTCCTGCTGCAGCTGGGCACAGCAGAACCCCGGTTTGCTAAACACGATGGACAGTGCTGGTGCTGAGCCCACAGACCCAAACCCACTCGCCAAGACCAAGGGACGCTCGCCCCTTCTGCCCCAGGACTTGCAGCTCCCCCTCCCCAGGGCGGTGTCGCAGGCGGGGACAGGGAGCGGCCGTGACCCCTCGACGTGATGGGACGGTCGCAGCCCCAGGTTCTGGAGGGAGCCCCGAGGCGCAGAAGAGCCCCCGAGCCCCGCGGGCCCCGCACCCGGAGGGGACGCGGAGCGCCGGCAGCGCCCCGGGACGGCCCCGTCACTCCCGGCTCCCAACCCCGGCCCGGCTCTGCCTTACCCCCGGGGCTCTGTCCCACCCCTCCCAACCCCGGCCCAGCTCTGCCTCACACCTCCAGAGCTCTGTCCCAGGCCCCGGGGCTCTGTCCCACCCCTCTCGACCCCGGCCCGGCTCGGCCTCACGCCCCCGGGGCTCTTGTCCCACCCCCCGGCCCGCTCCGTCTCGCCCCGCCGGACAAGCCCCGCTCCATCCCGCCCGCCACCGCGGCGCCCCGCAGGTGAAGATTCGCCCCCCCTCCAACGAGGGTTGGGGGCTGCCAACGCCCCCCGCCCGCTGCCCGGCCTCACCGCTGCCCGGCCTCACCGCGGCCCGCCGGGTCGGCCCGGCCCGCTCCGCTCCGGGGCCGCGGGCAGGAAAAGCCTCTGCGGGGCCGCCGCCGCTTCCTGGGCTCCGCTGGCCCCGCCCGCGCCTCGGCGCCGACCAATGGGAGCCCGCGCGGGCCGGAGCAGCCAATGAATGCGGCAGGGCTGGGCCGAGGGGCGGAACTTCCTCCTGTCAGTCAGGGGTGGCTCCGCCCCCGCCCGCGTGTCCTGCCTCACTCCCGTTCCTGTTCTTCTCCCGTCCTGTCCCGTCCCGTGCCCAATCCCGTTCCGTGCCCAATTCCGTTCCGGATTGTCCAGTCCTGCCCCCTGTCCCATCCCATTCCCGCTCCCGTTCCGTCTCCCTGTCCCGTCCTATTCCCATTCCCGCTCCTGTCCC
Source organism: Cyanoderma ruficeps (assembly GCA_008694505.1). Lineage (NCBI taxonomy): Eukaryota > Metazoa > Chordata > Aves > Passeriformes > Timaliidae > Cyanoderma > Cyanoderma ruficeps. Next base: position 1,097,974 of record VZDJ01000251.1, on the reverse strand, counting down.
ATCCCATTCCCGCTCTTGTCCCGTCCCATTCCCGCTCCTGTCCCCACTCCCTGTCCCATCCCATTCCCGCTCCTGTCCCCACTCCCTGTCCCGTCCCATTCCCGCTCCTGTCCCCACTCCCTGTCCCGTCCCATTCCCGCTCCTGTCCCATCTCATTCCCGCTCCCGTCCCGTTTCCCTATCCCATTCCTGCTCCTGTCCCGTCTCCCTGTCCCATCCCATTCACACTCCCGTCCCATTTCCCTATCCCATTCCCATTCCCGCTCCTGTCCCATCCCATTCCCGCTCCCATCCCCTTTCCGTCCTCTCCCTGCTCCCGCCCCGTCCCGCCGGTAACGGAACACGCTGCTCCCAAAAGTGAACACCGTTTAATGGAGGACTGCTGATGAACATTCTTAATTTAAAAGTCAAAACCGCCAAAGCAACGTGCGGCTGCCCCTGCCCGCGCCGGCGGGAACGGCTTCGCTCCCATTCCCTGGCGGCGGCCGGACAATGAACGCTTCGCTGCCGGAGGACTGGGCACCGTGTCCAAGCCCTGCCATAAACCGTTCTAAGGACAGCCAGGTTCTCCCAGTGCTCTCACGCCTTGGAGCAGACACTGCTGGAGCTCTTGGCATGGATACCTGGCATCAGAAATTCCTGCGTTCTGGCAGGGAGGCTGGAATTTAAGGCACGAAGAGGGCTGGTTTTTCACCTGAGTGTGGTGCTTCTGGTCTGGAAGAAATGCAAAGCATCCAACTCCTCCAAGGTGCCAGTAGGAAAAGCAAAAACTGTAACCCCAAAACTGTAACAGCCTGTAACTGAGAGCCCAGCCCTCTGGAAAGCTCTGGAAATCACCCCCAAACTGGAGAGGTTTTGGGGCAAGGCAGGTTCTGGGTGAGTCCCTCAGCTCAGAACCACAGCCCAAAGGCCCTGGTGAAACCTTGTGCTGGGGGTTGAATCTCCTCCATCACCATCAGCGCCTGCAGCCAACCCAAATCCCCAAATCCAAGGATTTCTGGTCCCGCACAAAACAAGTCTGGAATTCTTCAGCTGGGCTTCCTGACATTTTCCTTCCTTCAAACACACTCCCTGGGACTGCCAATGGAGCAGAAGAGATCCTTAAAACCCAACAGGCACAGGGAACAACCAAATGGGAGTGGAGAACGTGGGAGACGGGCGGCTAAAACTGCTCCTTGGGCTCGCTGAGCTTCCTCCTTTTGGGCAGCACGTCCTGGCTGGAGGAGAGCTCAGCCCGGTGCACCTGCCAAAAAAACCCAACACACGGGATTACAGCAGCTCCCTGGCGCCACAACAGGGCACAGCCCACCCTCAGCACCACAGAGATGTGACACACGCAGAGCCACACCCCAGACCCCGCCCAGATGTGCTGGGCCTGCAGGAACATCTGGATATTATCTCCTGGCAGAACTGACTAACTGAAGGAAGGCTGGGATGCATTCCTGCTGCCACAGCTGCACTAAGGAACTGCATCCATCAGGAGCTGCAGCACAGGACAAGGAGTCAGGGGTTCACACTGAAACAGGGGAAACTGAGGTTGGACATACGGGAGAAATTGTTCCCCATGAGGGTGGGGAGGCCCTGGCACAGATCATTCCAGGGAAAATCCCTGCAAGTGTCCAAGGGGGTGGCACTGGGTGGGGTTGAAGGTCTCTTCATCCAAACCATTCCGTGATTCCCAGGCAATGCTGGCTGCTCCCCTGCACAGTCCCATTCCAGGAGCAGCCCCAGGAGGGCTCTGACCCTGCAGAGGCTGCTCAGCACCCAAAAACCTCCTGAGGGCTCAGTGCTGCCCTGGCTCTGACTCTCCCGTGAAAAGATGGCAACGAACCTTTAGCTCCACTGTGCTTTTGGCTATTTAAAGCCATCATGTTTTGTGTAATAAATTTATTATTATTATTAAGTTCAAAGTTCAGTAAAATCTCTTCGAAAGATACACAGAGAGTGTGAGCAAACAGAACAACTTTCTTTCTTTTTTGTCACATCACTGAGTAAGGAAAAGCACTGAACATGTGTGGCTGGAAGCAGGGAGGGACCTTAGAGCCCATCCAGTGCCACCCTTGCCCTGGCAGGGACACCTTCCACTGTCCCAGGGTGCTCCACACTGGCCTGGGACACTTCCAGGGATCCAGGGCCAGCCACAGCTTCCCTGGGAATTCCATCCCAGCTTCTCCCCACCCTCACAGGCAACAGTTTCTTGTGTAAAAGAAGAGAAAAATTAATCCCACAGGTTCTGGAGAAGGATCTGCCCCTCAACTCAGCATTCCCAATATTCCAAATAGCTGTGAAGGCCCCCAAAGCCTCCCAAAGCTGCAGCTGCCAAGCTCAGTCGCTGAAGGAGCAGCACAGACATGGGGCCCAAAGGTCAAATTCCAGCCTGGACACAACTTCTGCTCCAGCTGTGCCAGGTGGGAAGGATTTGGGTCCCCACAGGCAGCACTGCCTGCCAGACTGACCTGATCAAGCAAATAAAAGGGATTTTTCTTGGAATCAAGGACTCACAGAGGCGAGGTGATTGTTTTGGCCCAGTTTCCCAGGCAGAAACACAAGGAAGCACCCAGTGAACTGTGCTGGGGATCTCTGCTGGCACAAACTCCCCTGGCTGATGGATCAAACCAGCAGGAAATTTGGCTAAAAGCATTCCCCAACAGGATATCAACTAAAAAAATCTTTCTCAACCTGTGTCACCTGCATCCAACCAGCTTCTAAGTCTTGGGGACAGAATTCTTTTTGACAGCCGTGAATTGAATGGGAATTTAGGGAGTGATGAGAATTGCATTCTGTCAATAGCAAATGCATTCAAGCTCAGGGTTTTATTCACTGTTTGGAACATAAATGATGAGAACTAAAGAAAAAACTGATACTAACAATGCAGCTTTGGAATATCTTTCCACTTCTTGTCCTGCTCTCTGACACAACCAGCTCAGACGTTTTACGGGTCAAATGATCAACCTGAAACCAGAAAACGGATTTTGCCTTGTGACAGCAGCAAAAAATACACACTGGAGACCACAGCAGGGCTCAGTGCTGGGGCACTCACTGTTCTGGGCAGTGCCTAAGCCAAAACTGAAATATGGGAGGATTTAAATGGTGATAACCCATGGAAGTCACAGCTTTTACAGCTGGCTGTGCTGGAGGGCCCTGACAGGGAGAAGCATGAGCTGGTTTTAGACAGTAAATCACTCACACTTACCTACAGTTCTCCTGTTTTAAGAAATCTTAAGGACCTGTGTGAAGCAGTCCTCCATGTATAAATGCCACCAATTTCTACATGCAGAGGATACAACCTGAGTTATAAACTGGAAGTTTTAAGTTTTAATCAACTTTGAAACAAGCTTTGGTTTGTCAGAATTGGCAGTGGGATTCCTGCTAGGCAGTTTATTAACATGGAAATGACATCCTCCTTTTCACTCAGTAACAGTCACAGCATCTGTTGGTTTTGAGAGCTGCATTACAGAGGAACAGCCTTTTGTCAGTGCTTTGGAAAAGCCTTGGAAAACACCAGGAAGTAAAATGCAAAGGAATTTTGTTGCTGGAAATAGTGACTGTGGGAAATAAGGCCTCAGCAGATTAGACATGGATCACCCAGAGGAGGGAAGGAGCTTCACAGAAGCTCCAGCCCAAGCTGAAGGGGACAGGGCATAGCTCTCATACCTGAGGGTTAGAAACACGGGGGGGAGTCTGCATCCTTCCAGCCTCCTCTTCATGAGCTGAATTATTTTCTGAAAGAAGGAAAGAGTTGGAGAGTTAAATAAAGCTGTCAACAACAGCACACCAACAACCCAGACCAAATAACACCACCTCTGCCCCAGAGAACACTCTGTAACTGCTGGGAACAGCTGCTTCCAGAGTTCCAGTTCCCTGTGTCCAGCACATCCTTAACTCCACCAAGCTTTGAATTCTTTAACTCAGCCACTTCCTATCCCGGCCTCCAGCTCACTGCAGGAGCCCAGGTTTACACAGAGGATCTCTGCAAGAGTGGGTTTGATCCCCAGCTCCTTCCCACGCTGCCTTGCTGAAGGGATTTGACTCATGCCTGAGGCCTCAGGAGCCTGTTGGGTGCTGCAGGACAGGGAAAAAACTGTCCTGGCTCCTCCAGGCCTGTCCTCTGGCCCAGCCCCAGCCACTCCCAAGCAGCAATCCCAGCTGCAGAGCCCCCAGCACTGCCTGCAGCTGCAGCAACAGGCCCTCAGGGGGGAACAGGCAGTTCCAGGCACTTTGGTTGCTGTTCCTAATTCATGCTGTTTTTCTAGGATACAGATGAAGGCAGGGAATGGTGAATGGGTGACTATGCATCAGCTGTGGAAACAACACAAGAATTTCAGGGTGACAAATGTGTTTCCCTGCTTCTCGTGGTTCCTGTAAATAAAACATTTGCCAACTCCCCAGGGCAAGAAATGTGCAGGATTTTTGCACGGTTTTGGAATTTTACGACCTTTTAGAAGAATCAGACACGCTTTCATGTGGTTATTCCAGTTCTGCAGCCTACTAGCAGTGTCAAGACAAAAATTCTGATCTGCATGTGCTGTTTCCTGCACATTTCCACCATTATTTTTGGACAGCGTGGAAACGGCAGCTGGTTTGGCAAAGCTGCACACGTTGCTTCTCAAAAAACCCCAAACCCAACATTTGAAATGCTTTCTGTACAGAAAATGGGTTCCAGATTGTCTGGATGCTTCTGTACAGCCCCTCCAAGAGGAGCAGATCAACAACCAGCAATTCCTTCTTCAGTTTGTTTGGCAGCAAAGTTCAGTCTTCAGGCCCCTGGGCTAAACTGGGAAATGTGAACACAAACCATCCTCTGCTTTTCCTCCTGGTTTATCTAAACATCTGAAAAGGAAGCTCCTGAGATCCCTGAGGACAATGTTTTGAGTTGGAGACAGTCTGGGTCCACATCTTGGAGCTCTTTCATTAAAAGCCAGCAGTGGGGAGTTTCCAGGGCACGTTCCAGGGCTGGAGGAGCCAGGACAGTTATTTACTGACACATTTTATTTACAGCGTTAGCAAAAACACTTGAGGAAACTCGTTTTTCTGTGATTCATACTAATCACAAAAATACTTTGCTAGGACTTGTACCTATTAAAGTTGTCCTCTAAGGAAAGGCTGAGGGAGTTGGGATTGTTCAGCCTGCAGAAGAGAAGGCTCCAAGGAGACCTCAGAGCTCCTTCCAGTACCTAAAGGGGCTCCAGGAGAGCTGGAGAGGGACTTTGGACAAGGGCTTGGAGGGACAGGAGAAGGGGGAATGGCTTTACCCTGCCTGAGGGCAGGGCTGGATGGGATTTTGGGAAGGAATTGTTCCCTGTGAGGGTGGGCAGGCCCTGGCACAGGGTGCCCAGAGCAGCTGTGGCTGCCCCTGGATCCCTGAAGTGTCCCAGGCCAGGCTGGAGCCACCTGGGACAGTGGGAGATGTCCCTGCCCACGGCAGGGGGTGGCACTGGATGAGCTTCGAGGTGCCTCCCAACCCAAACCATTCCAGGATTCTATTCTGGGATGGCAGAAAAGCTCACTGGCAATTATCAAAGTGCTCCAGTCCAGAGGGGAAGGGCAGCAGGTCCCCAGAGCACAACCAGCTGGAAAAGGCACTCAAAGAGGAAGCAGCACGGACAAACACAGAGCCATCCATGAAATAAAACACAGTCTGGTGAAGTTGCTGCACCAGCAGCAGCAAACCAGAGCCACGAGCAGCTCCCTGTGGAGGTGTTTCACAGGGGCTACCAGAGCACAAAAGCTCCTCTGCTCACCAAAGCCCTGACACTCTCAAGCCCTGCAAAGCCCCAGGGTGTGGGGCTGAAGGTGTGGGGTGCACAGTGGGATTCTGGGCTGCTGCAAGGCAAAAGGTGGCTAAAAGAGGGATTTCTGCTGAACTGAAGCCCAAAAAGCTGAAATTTATACAAAACCAAACAGCCCCAGAGAATTTTTGCAGAGAATTCTGCTCCCCAGGTCAGCAATAATGAGCTCAACAGTACAAGACCTCTGCAAGCTCCATGTGCAAACTAAGTATTATCAAAAACTAAACACATCAGTAATTATTAGTAACAAAAATAGTAGAACAAACAAATGAAATTTATTTCTAAATATAAACCCCATTCAATTTAGCTTATCTGATAAAATGGAACAGAAGATCAGAATTTTGAACAGCAACATGAAAATTGGTTAATCATGTTTTAACATTTGTCACAGAATGAGGCCCTGAGAGAAAATAAAGGCACAGTCATACATGTGAAGAAAATAATGGAAATTTGAATATAGAAAATTGAGGGGTTTGTTTAAGCAACATCAGGAAAGAGGCACAACTCAGAGACTTGAAAAATTATACAAATATTACCTTGAGCTTCTGAAACATTCACATGATTCTCCTCTTCCACTTCCTTATCCAAGACAGGCTCCTCCTAGATTAAGAAACACTTCTGTCACTTACTGCACACATGCAAGGAAGAAGGTTTCTACTCAGATGATCAAGGACACACTTGTGAGATGGATTTGTGGAATAAAGTGAAATAAATGATTGTGGCATGGGGCGATGAGAGGTTCCATCTGTGCCCTGTGCTGGGACACGTGGCACTGTCCCCATGGCACAAGCTGTCCCTCTGCTGCTCCTCGTGCACAGGAACTGCTTGAACAGTGACAGGCAGCAAACTGGAGCAGCAAAATGAAGGAAAAAATGGATTGAAGACATATTGTCCTGCTTAACCACGCCTGAAAATAGAGGATGTTGTGGCTTACACACAGTGAAACAATAATGGCCTTTTCCTAGAAGATATGCCATAAAAAAAAAGTCAAAAAGCTGCACAATGCCAAGTCTGTGCTCTTACATTCATGTCCTGGCTCTCTTCTTCTGGATCATCTCTGCTCACTCCACACACCTGCAGCTCAGCAGCCTCCCCCTGCTTCAGGATGTTCTTATCGACGTTCTCCATGCGCTGCTTCTCCGTCGTGATTTTCAGTTTCAGCATATGAAAAGGTGTTGGCACTTCCCCCACGTTCAGGTACATGGGCTCCTCATTGAACATCAGCCCCCCGTCCTTGGCCTCCTTGAAGCCTGGGGGTTGGTAATCAGGGGGTGTAACTGCAGGGAGAATTCATTAAACGTGATTCAGAATGAAACTTGTCCTTGCAAAACTCATTTTAACTCTTTCTCCCTTTAAATACAGAGAGTTACTGCAAAAAACTGTGTGTGGGGAGGGAAGTAATCAATGTTCAGTTTGGAGTGAATGAAGTTCTTTTCTCTTTGCACAACAGGCAAAGCACAGTTAAAGCTTTTGGGAAGAGGTTGTAGACACAGAGAGAGAAAATAGAAGCTCTGATTTGTCATTTTAAGGCAGTAACACACTCTGAAAGCAGAGCCAGACATTTGGACAGTCAAGAACTAGAACCAGGCTGGGAGTTTATGCTACAGCCTAACATACCCTGGGAAACCCTGAGTGTTTTAAAACACAGCCAAATCCAGGGGAGCCAGTGCCAGGATTGTGTTCCTGCAGTGAGATCACCCATCTCCCCCTGGGAGATTCAAAACTGCCACGAGAAACAGCCACACGTGAAATAACCTCATTTAACAAGCCCCAGCAACCACCAAGATTATACACTGAAATATTCCTCTGGATTGGTTCCCAGAGCCTGGACACAGCTGCTAAAGCAGGGTGACACAGCCGTGTACCCTCATCATAGTACAGGAGCTTCATGGTGAGGCAGACATCGCTGGGCAGAGGGCTCAGGTTCTGCATCAGGATGTAGATCTTGCGGATGAGGAGGATGCTGGCCTTCTTGGTGTCTGCACAGCTGATGGTGGAGTCTGGCTTCTTGTCCTTGCTAAAACAAACACAGAGAGGAGTCAGATTATTTTGATACAGCTGTTTCTAGTATTAAGAGACAACTGTTTAACAGATTATGAACACGAGAAGCATCCTGTTTATTGCCCGAGGTCTGAGACCACACACACTGCAATTCCCAACCCTGCCCGAGTGCTGCATGTTCTCCACCCCTTGGGAGATCAAATCCTGAGCCACGGATATCAGGGGAGTTTAGGGACCAGCACCTGGCACCAACTGCTCTATCCTACATCACACACTGCTTAAATACCCAACCTGAACCACAGAGGTACTTGGGAAAGCCCCAGTTCTGTGAAGTCCTGCCTATTTGCTTTCCCTTAACTAAAGTCACTCTGCTGACTTGGACACAAATGGGCAATAATAACAAACTTGGGCTCCAACATTTGCATGTTCCCATTCCACCAGAAGCCAACCCAAATCCCACCTCACTGCTAAAACCTCTCCCTCTGCTCCCCACAGCTGAGGCAGCCGAGGACCTGCAGAGCAGGGCAGGTACCAGGAGCTGTTTGTGTGCCCCTGTCTCCTGGAAGCATTCCCTGAACTGTGACAGATCAAACCTCTCACCCTCTCCAGCTGGTTATTTCCTGCCTTGCTGGGGCCACAGAAGCAGCTTCACATCTATTTTCAAATTAATCTTGACATGAATTTATACTGTTCCACTATGGCAATCTGGTGGGGCCAGGAGCCACATCACAGTGTTTGTTACAACCCCTTTCACAGGTCAGGAACTAAACCCAGCCCGAGGTCTACAGCATTGCAGCCTTTTCTCTTTTAAGGGGCATTTTCTGAGCACACAGACAGCTGAGCAGGGCCTTCATTCTAGAGAGTTATGGGGGTTGAGTGGGTGAACTGGTGGGGTCCCACTCAACTGCTTCTCCTCAAGCTCATTAAAAGGCCCTGAACGTCTCCTTGAGTTTCCCAGACTGACACGGGGGAAGTGAAGCTGTGGCTTGTCCCAAAAAATGCAAAAACTAAACAATAAGCAGAAGAATTCTGAAGAAGAGAAGCACTGGCTGGAGCAGCTTCATAGAATCACCAATTGTTTGGGTGAGAAGGGAACATAAAGCCCATCCCACCCCTGCCACGGGCAGGGACACCTTCCACTATCCCAGGCTGCTCCAAGCCCCATTCACCCTGGCCTTGGGCACTGCCAGGGATCCAGGGGCAGCCAGAGCTGTGCCAGGGCCTGCCCACTCTCAGAGCAGGGAATTTCCCCTGTACATCCAGTCCAAACCTGCCCTCTGCCAGTTTCAACCCAGGGATCCCCTCCCCATGGCAGGGGATGCCCAGTGTCCTCACAGTGAGCTTATCTGAGCAATGGGAACTGCACCGTGACTGTGCACAGATCACAACTCAGCTTTGCTAAGTGCACCTCACGTTTCTATTGTGGTTTTGGTGTATTTTCTATAATTTCTGCTAAATGAGGAAATCCATGTAACATTCAGTATCTTCAATTAAGTACACCTGGAGTGAAGCTTCACCCCACACACGTGGAATATCTCAAAGGTCCTGGTCACAGAGTATCAGACTCTGACATTGGGCATCATCTTCAGGCTGGATATTAAAGTTACAAACATAATCAGACAAAATGATTAATTGTATTTCAGCAAGTCTAAGCTAGCAGCGTATGTTGATAAAATTAGCCTCAAGATGCAGAATTTAAAAAGCAAACATGAAACAGAGGAAATGCAAAGTTCTGGCATTCAGGTGTGTCCAGGGAACTGTAAGGCCATGGAACAGGCCCAGGGGCTGTACCTGCCAAAATCCAGGAGTGGGCCATTGTGGGTGTACTTGAACTTGAAGTGGTAACACTCTGTGACTGTCTGCAAACAAAGGCAGTAATTATTAAACTAATCCTAAACACTCCTGCTGCAGCTCTGCTCAGTAATCTATTAACCTTTAAAGAAAATAACTAGAGCCCAACTCCCATCCACTTACATGGGCTGAATACAGGCTCCTAATCCTCTAACAATTAACAGGAATAATGCATAAAACTGTCAGCTAATAAAAACGATGGTTCTTCTCCAGGAATCACCACAATAAAATATTTTGAAATATCAGCTGAAGCTTTTAACACAAAATATTCCAGTTTCAATCACTATGAAAACATTCCACACACGGAACAGACGTGGTGACACCCAGTGGGTTTTGTGTTTTCCACAGAAGTCCCATAAATTTTTTAGGCAGAGAGTCAGGATGAGGCCTCTTTATGGACATCTCACTCTGCAATGACATTTTGGTTTCTTGCACCAGCCTGAGGATAACCTGACCCTGGAGACTCAAATGCAGCTCCACACATGGCAAGTCCCACTGGCTCCAGTCACTGGCATTCCAACGTGTCCCGTTTTCAGAAATGTGCATGTTAAATATTCCTGCCTGCACACACATTTCACTAAATCCACCCCATCATCAGTCATCCCGTGAGATATCCCAGCAGATTTACCTGAGGATCTTCTGGCTGGGTATAGACCTGTATTTTTAAAGGAAAGAGAGGAATCAGAATGAGAAGTGCAGGTCCCTCAAAGAATGTCCCTTAAAAACATGTCCCTGCCTTTCAGAGATACTCACTGCTAGGACAATCTGCCTCAGCTGTCAGGAACATAAACAGAGGAAATAAAAAAAAAGAACATTTAATATATTTCATAGCCCATTTCTGCTGGCCAAACTGCTTTGTCTCTCTAGCTCTGGAATCCAACACAGGCACTAAGGCCTGTTGGAAGAAAAGCCTCTCCCTTTTCACTCCTCTCCTGCGGAGGAGAGGACTCAGCTGCAGCAGAAAACACCCACAGATCCCTGGCTCTCTGTGCTGCTGTTTACAAGAATTTCATGCAGAAATGCCTGTGCATCCCACACTGCAGCTGACTGAGCTCAGCTACTCCCTGAGCAGTCCTACACCTACCCTGGCAGATAATGGACTTAAAGAAACATTTCAACACGACTGAAATGAGACTGGAGGACTTACGTATTTCTTCTGCAGGGCATCATAGCATCCTAACATCCTGCAAAAACCAAATAATATTGGCCATCTACTACTAATTTCCACTTGTTTCTCACTAAATCAAATAGCACCACAAATGAAACTCTTGTGTTTACTCTTACTGTATTAAAGCAATAAATAACACTTGTTCCATCATTCTATCTTATTAACAGTGATACAGACAATGACTATCTTTGTAACACCAAATCACCCCAACCTCTCGAGAGAATAATTAAAAACATAATCTGCAGGTAAATCATTTATCAGTTAAAACATACTGCAATACTTCAAACAACTTCCAACACAAGTATCCATCAATCAGGTGAGCAATTTGGTCTAGTTGCAGGTGTCCCCTGAGCTTCAAGGTCCCTCCCAACCCAAACCAAACCATGATTTCATCATAAATCAGTAATTCAGCAGAACAGCAACACTGCTGAAGCACAAAGGAATTATTATCTTTATTTAGATGTTGCCATTTCTTTTTTGTATAACACCCAAACAACAGTCAAACAGGGACTCAAAACTTACCCTCATTTTGTTTTCTCTGACGTTCCTTTCAATTACAATCAGCAAACAAATACTGAGTTTGGTGTGTACGTGACACTGGGGCAAGAAAGGTCACTCACCTGTGGCCTCCCAACACACACCACACCCTTCCCACAGAACCAGGGAGCCTGTCCTGCTCAGCCTCCAGAGGCTGCAGTGACCTGCCCTCACTGCTGGGAGGGGAAGGTGAACTGCACCGACCCTTCCATTTCCTCACCCACGGCAGATCCATGAGGAAATTCCAGCTTTTCCTCTCCCCCACGCTGTGACAGTGACAGCACATGGCTGATTGCACCTTAAAATCAACCCTCAGCCCTCACATCAAACCCCTCAGCACTGCCAGGGGATGAGGGCACATCCCCCACAGTGGGGGAAAGAACCTTTATGGAGGTAACAAAATACAGGAATATGTAACGAAGGCAAAGGCCTTACAGAGGTTTCTAAAAAGCAAGGAGAGCACCACAAACAGACCTCAGAGCTACTGTGAGCAGAAACAAAACCAGAGTAAGCAGCTCAGCCCCAGGTGACACAGCCAGCTGTGGCAGTGCTCAAGCAGGCAGACTGACATTGGCAGGCACAGCTCTGCCTCTGAACAAGAAGCCTGACAGTCCCACTCTCTCACAAAATCTGTGAGCAAGATCTTGCAATCTAGGCTGCAAAATGGTGGCATCGAGTCTCCCAATCAACTAGAGAGGAACTACTGGTCAGACTTTTGGATTCTGTGCACTCTTGAATACTCATGATCACCCAGAGGAATGAAGTATACAAATACATAGTATTATATATTTAGCATTTATATAGTAAGTATAAAGTAGAGTCACCCTGCAAACAGAGATTTGTGCTCTCCTAAGCCCTGAGCAGAAAACCTTTCTGGAAACGTGGTTGTTACATCTATGACAGAAACGTGGGCTGCTCACTCACAGCAAGAGAACTTTCTGCCTTGTATCTGCAGCCAGCCAAGAAGGAACCTTTGAGCACTTACACGCTGAGAAGTGTTACCTGTGTGCTGGAACCAACCTACCATTTCACCAGCTGGGTAGAGCCAGGACAGTTTTTGTCTTCCCGCAGAATTTTGACACAGACATCTCGAAAAAAAAAAGCAAAAAACACACACACACACATTTACTTAGAACAAAGTGCAATGAAAAGTTCACTGCCTAAAAGTACATATCAAGAAGAGACTAAAATTAACGTTACTGACAAGCGTGAGTGTAGCTTTAATGCTGGGTTAGCAGCAGCAATAACAAAATTTAATTAATTCATTAGTGAAGTTCCCATTACATGCACTGAAACGGCGTCCATTCATTAAAAAGACCAAGTGGCTTTAAAAACAACTCCATGACAACACCTCCTGCAGATGATCATGGAAACAGCCCGTTACCATCCATGTATCTGGTTCCATAGGCACTCTCAGGAAAGATTCCCCTCAGGTAGGTGATGCAGGACACTGCCACTGCCAGGAGCCTCTTCACCAGCATCAGGGATTGCTGCTCCGTGGCTATTTTCTTGGGAAATACAACTGCACTCTGAAAAATCACAGAAAGAAACCAATGAAACCTACAGCAACAGACCCGTACAGGTGTCAATCCTGTTCAACACCTTAATTTTAATTTAATTGAAAGGTGTGACTTTTGTGATTTATAAAGTCAAGCACATTCCTTACACCTGGCATTACAATATTTGTAGGACACAGCTGGTTTCTGTCAAGTGTGTGACTACAAAGTTCAGATTATTTTTCCATATTTTTTCTATATATTTTTATTAATAATTAAAAGACTGAATTAGCCAGCTATTTTCACGTGAAGAAATATCACAGAGCACCTGGCTGCACTATCCCAGCCAAAACTCCCCCATTTTCCCCCCCGTACTGTGCTGAAATACACAAACAAAACCGTACCACAGAATTCCTTTGCTTCTGAGCAGTTGCCATTCTGCAGAGACTCCTGTGCCTGTCAATGAAACCCCTGCATTAGCCCCTGGATCTGGAGAAGGGCAGCAAGCTCAGCCTGCAGCTCTCCAGGGCATTCCCTTGATTTACAAACACCTCCTCCAAAATTCACCAGCTCCAACAAACCTGTAATTTTCACCAAACAGAGCAGGACAGTTCCTCTAAACATCCCCAGTATCAGATTCTTGACTTTCACAGCAGCACAGGCCTCCCCTGAGGCTACAGGACGCAATAATTAGAACATTTATGTCTCTATTTATATGAAATATGGACCTCCAAAGGCAATTCTCTTCAGCGCTATCTGGCACCCAACCTACGGGATTTTCAAAAGACGTCACGAAAAGGCTCCCCACATTTCAAACAGCCCCAGACTTGAGTTGTTTTCATCTGTAATTTAAACGAGTATGGGAGAAACAGAACCCTTACTACCCTGAGCCTGACCGAACACAAGCCCTCCCCTCAAGTCAAGAATATCAAATGCACCCACGCGTGAGGCCACAGAAAACACCTTTCCCAAGTTACAAGTGAGCTCCGGATCACGAAGGGCACCAAGCTCCCCCTCAGGAATCCTCCATAAACCCCCCCCCCGATCACAGCACACTCCCGAGTTCGGCCCTGCTGTGAGGACGGAGCCGCTTCTCCGCAGCCTCAGCCCAGAAACCACCACCTTCCTCAAGGGTAACTGAGGCATGCGGAGGATAAAAGCGCGAAGACACAACACTGCAGAGCAGCGCGGGGCGGCGGGCAACAAAACCTCGGCGGTAAGGGCGAGGTGAGGGGTCGGTAAATTGAGAAATAATCGAGGAAACACCGCGGGAGAATGTCAGGTGAGAGGAAAGGAGACGAACGAACCGCCCGCGCTCACGCCCAGGGCGCCTTTTCCCGCCCTCGCCCTCAGCGGGCGCCGCAGAGGGGCCGTGCGCAAACGCAGGGGGCGGGGCCCCCCCTCAGCCCGCGCCGCGCGCAAACCGCGCATGCGCAGCCTCCGCCCCGTCTCTGCGCCATGAGGGGGCTGTGGAATGTTCTGAGGTGTGAGGGACACGCGAGGATCGTCCATTCCAACCCCTGGCCCTGCACGGACACCCCAACAACCCCACCCTGGGCATCCCTCAGAGCCCCGTCCAACAACCCCAGCCCGGGCATCCCTCAGAGCCCCGTCCAACAACCCCAGCCCGGGCATCCCTCAGAGCCCCGTCCAACAACCCCAGCCCGGGCATCCCTCAGAGCCCCGTCCAACAACCCCAGCCCGGGCATCCCTCAGAGCCCCGTCCAACAACCCCAGCCCGGGCATCCCTCAGAGCCCCGTCCAACAACCCCAGCCCGGGCATCCCTCAGAGCCCCGTCCAACAACCCCAGCCCGGGCATCCCTCAGAGCCCCGTCCAACAACCCCAGCCCGGGCATCCCTCAGAGCCCCGTCCAACAACCCCAGCCCGGGCATCCCTCAGAGCCCCGTCCAACAACCCCAGCCCGGGCATCCCTCAGAGCCCCGTCCAACAACCCCAGCCCGGGCATCCCTCAGAGCCCCGTCCAACAACCCCAGCCCGGGCATCCCTCAGAGCCCCGTCCAACAACCCCAGCCCGGGCATCCCTCAGAGCCCCGTCCAACAACCCCAGCCCGGGCATCCCTCAGAGCCCCGTCCAACAACCCCAGCCCGGGCATCCCTCAGAGCCCCGTCCAACAACCCCAGCCCGGGCATCCCTCAGAGCCCCGTCCAACAACCCCAGCCCGGGCATCCCTCAGAGCCCCGTCCAACAACCCCAGCCCGGGCATCCCTCAGAGCCCCGTCCAACAACCCCAGCCCGGGCATCCCTCAGAGCCCCGTCCAAACGCTCCCGGGGCTCCGGCAGCCTTGGAGCCGTGACTGTTTCCTGGGGAGCCTGGGCAGTGCCCGGCAGCCTCTGGGGGAAGGACATTTTCCTGATATCTGAATTATTTAAAAAATATGGATATTGATCTAATACCGATATCCAACTACGACGGACAAAGACTCTCTAACAGTTTAAAGTTGGAAAGTTACGATGCTGGGCAGCGTGTGGGATAGCTCCCAAATTTACAATTTACAGATGATCGCAGGGTCTTTTTATGTACAGAAATATTGAATACCCAAAACACAAATGCATATTCATAACTCTGGTACATCCCATTCCCCGATTCGTATGGTAATTAGCCAAAAAGCTATTAAGCACGCATAGTTTGTTCTTTGAAATGGGTCGGTGGTCTTTTTATGGGGTGGGGTCTCAAAATGATGAAGTAAGATGGGTCTTCCTCGCTTCGACTTTTTAACCTTTTAGTGCTACGTGACAACTAAACCCTGTTTTTCCAGGACTGTTTGATTTATGTTTGTATTGTGTTCTTGGAGTCCATTGATTCATCAGGATGCCCATACATAATTTGACAGGCTTCATGATTTACCAGTTTCTTAAATCTGGCTTCTGTTAACAAAGGGAAGTTAGTCTGTATTACCACAGCAATATCTATTTTAACTAAAGTCCTTAATTCTTCAAAATTAATGTTTCACAAGTGCTCTCAGCCACTCCTCCAGACCCTTCACCAACCTCGTGGCCTCCTTTGGATCCTCTCTAATGGCTTAATGTCTTACATCACCCAAACTGCACACAGAATTCAAGGTGAGCCCGGCCCAGCCCACAGCAGAGCAGGACAATCCTCTCCTCCACCCAGCCAGTGATGCTGGGCCTGATCCCCCTCAGGACATGGTGACCCTTTGGGCTGCCAGGACATGCTGTGACCCAGAGACCGCCAGCCACTGACCAGGGCCCCAGATCCTTTCCCAGCCTCTCCCTCCCCTGTCTGTCCATACATCCAGGGTTGCGCCGTCCCAGGTGCAGAATCCAGCACTTGCCTTGATAAATGTCACACGTGCTTGGTGTCAATTCCAGCCCTCACTGGCACGAGGAAAGCAAAAAGGCACCAAGAACAATCTATTGCATGGGCAGTGGATTCTGTCTCTTTGTTCTTGGTTGCCTCAGCCAGACTTAGTTGCTTTAAGGAATCTGTGGCCAGGAAAAACCCATGACTCCCAAGAAAACTTCGTAACTTCTTTTCTAGTGTCTGGACAAAATTCTGGCCTTTATTCTTTCCAGATCTATTACCCATCGCCATTTGCCTAAAATAAAGCTTAAACATGTAACTTTCTTTTGATCCAAATGAAGTTTAGATGGAGATGGACTAGGGCAATACAGAAATAGTGTCTAACATAAAGACACCCTCATCACTACTTGTTAATAAAAATCATCCACACACTGTACGAAACCCAAATTCACATAGTAATTTCATATCTTTGAAATCCTAAAAATACTCTTTAACCCCCTAATATTCATGAAAATTAATAGAATCACACAATGGTTTGGGTTAGAATTGACCTTGAAGCTCTTCTCATTCCACCCCCTGCCCTGGGCAGGGACACCTCCCATGATCTCAAGGTGCTCCAAGCCCCATCCAAACTGGCCTTGGACACTTCCAGGGATCCAGGGGTAGACACAGTTCCTCTGGGCACCCTGTGCCAGGGCCTCCCCACCCTCAAAGGGAGGAATTTCTTCCCAATATCAAATCTAAACCTACTCTCTTTCAATCTGAACCCATTCCCCCTTGCCCTGTGACTCCAGGCTCTTGCAAATAGCCTTGCCCCATCTTTCATGTAAGTTCCCTTCAGGTGTTGGAACGTCACAATTAGGTCACCCCAAACCCTTCTCCAGAGCAATCCCAATTCTCAGGCCCTTTGGAGGGGGTCTGGCAAAACTTTGGGGCAGATGTGTCCAAGTTCAGTCACTGTTTTCCAGATGAAGGCAAACAGAGGTTGACTTTCCTCACCTAATGGAATGCTTCAAATCCCTTGGGTTGAGCCCTGGTCTGTGCCTCTGGACACTCCCCCTGGATTCCTGGAGTAGGGTCCTGTCTCCTTTTGTTTTAATCCACATGGGCTGTCCTGGTCCCTGCCACCCTGCCCTGTGCTCCTTAGAATATTTCCAGATACTGCTGCTGTTGGAGAAGGTCCAGAGGAGGCCACAAAGTTGGTAAGAAGATTGAAGCCCCTCCCCTAGGGAGACAGGCTGGGAGATTTGGGAATGTTCAGCCTGGACAGGATGGTGTGGAGACCTCACAGCACCTTCCAGGATCTGAAGGGGCTCTGGGGAAGATGCAGAAGGACTTTTAATCAGGAACTGGAGGGACAGGACAAGGGGGAATGGCTTGAAACTGAAAGGGACAATTTAGGTTGGATATTGGGGAGAATTTTTTCCTTGTGAGAATGGTGAGGCCCTGGCACAGGGAAGCTGTGGCTGCCCCTGGATCCCTGGAAGTGTCCAAGGCCAGGATGGACGGGGCTTGGAGCAGCCTGGGACAGTGGAAGGTGTCCTTGCCCATGGTTGGGTGAACTTTAGGATCCCTTCCAACCCAAACCATTCCGGGATTCTGGATATTCTTTAACAGATACCGGGGGTTGATTTAAGGGCTGTGAAATTATCATTTGAATCGGGTTTTGTGCAACGTGGGGATGATTTGTTGTTAACAAGCAGCAATAAAAATGCCTTTCCATTCTGTTATAAATACGTATTATAAAGTTGGCTTTTCGCAGATATTAAAATGAATGCTACATGTATAATGTTAAAACAACTTTGCTTTTATTTCTACTGGTAACAAAACTTAGACATAGCAGTAGTGGTAGCTGATATAGTTATGCATAAACTGTCTGTTTAGTCAGGGTCACATCCAGTAAACATATGATAAGAACCCTGCTACTGATATACCCATTATCAGCATCTGCCCTCTGAAGAAAGTATAGACCAAGGCCCAAACTAGAAATAATAAAAAAAACCAGATTAAAACCACAACCAAGAAACATGCATGCTCTATACAGGCAGACCCAAGGGGTGGCAATGCTAAACAATTCCTAAAATATAAAAATTAGTTTATAGATAAGTATAAATATGCATAATAGTCTATGAATATGCAACAGGCTAATGCAATGAAAAGAGTATTTTAAAAATGTGTCCGAAGGTAATAAGTGTACTCTTGGCTGAATGCCAAGCCCCCACCCGTTTAACCCTTTATCTCCTATTATCTTTTTATTAAACTTTTTATAATTCAACCAAAAAGGTAAACCTCCTTCTTCACACATTAGACACCGCAATTTCTGTACCGCCCTGCGATGAAGCGGCAAACGGCGCATCCAAACTTCAGCTGGGCCAAGGCCAAGTTACATATTCCGGCTTCGTTTTGGGAAAACGGCCTGACGCTTGTGACGGCAGACGCGGAAATCGCGGAGGGCGGCTGGACCGGGAGATCTGCGGGGTCCTTTCCCGCCGGTGCCACGTCCGTCCCCGCGGTAACGGCCGGAAGGGGCGGAGCCGTCCCCGCGGTAACGGCCGGAAGAGGCGGAGCCGTCCCCGAGGCAGCGGCCGGAAGCGGCGTGGCGCGGCGGGCGCGGGGCCGGAAGTGACGGCCGGGAGCCGTGTCGGCCATGTCGGCGGGCGGCGGAGCGCAGCGGGACGCGGGGGCCGCGGGCGGGTGAGGCGCGGCCGCGGCGGCTCGGGCGGCCCCGGCGCTCCGCGGGGGCGATGCCTCACGCTCCCTCTGTCTTTTCCAGGCGCCGCAGCAAGTGGGACCAGCCCGGCCCTGCGCCCAATTTCCTCCTCCCCGGCACGGCGCCGCTGCCCGGGCGCCCGTTCCCCGGCGGGGGCGGCGATGGCGGCGCGGCCGTGGCCGGGTCCGAGAGCTCCGCGGCGCCCTCGGGAGCGCTGGATGCGGCCGCGGCCGTGGCGGCGAAGATCAACGCGATGCTGATGGCCAAAGGGAAGCTGAAGCCGGCGCCCAGCACGGCGGACAAGGTGGGCGGGCGCGGCGGTGTCACGGCTGGCTTCTGGGGACCTCGGTTTACCACCGAGCCGGGAGGGGATGAAATTGGGTGCAATAAAAGCAGTCGGAAATGAATTTTAAAATGTTTTTCAGCATAACAGAAATGAGTGGATGGCTGTGAGGTCAGTCTGCTGTAAGACTTTAGCAAAGCCCACCTGTAGGGAGGTGAAAAACTTTTTTCTCAGAAGCGTAGAATATTCTGAGTTGTAAGGGAGCCGCTAGGATCGAATCCAACTCTCGGAGTGTTTTTCCTGAAGTGGTTTTCAGATAGCAGAGCTGATGGAAAATTGCCGTGTGAAACAACTGCTTTAAAATACGGGACCTAATTATTTTGGTGCCTAAAGAAGTTACCAATAGGGGCTGCGTGTCCAGGTCCTAAACAGCTTATTCAGCCTTTGCTGAGCCCTGCCCTGAGCCTGGTTGACCCTGATGAGTTCGGGCAATTGGACTGGATGGTCCCTGTGTGTTCCTCTTAAACAGTCTCTGAGTTTTCCATTCTAAAGCAAGTGTAACTTAAAGCCACTTTTCCAGTTCCAGTCACAGTCTTGTCCTGCTCTTCTGCATGTCCTTAGCCTGTGCTAGAGCCAAGTTTAGAAGCTGTTTCAAGTTTCATGGAATCACGGGCTGGTTTGGGTTGGCAGGGACCCTGAATCCCACCCAGTGCCACCCCTGCCATGGGCAGGGACACCTCCCACTGTCCCAGGCTGCTCCCAGCCCTGTCCAGCCTGGCCTTGGGCACTGCCAGGGATCCAGGGGCGGCCACAGCTGCTCTGGGCACCCCGTGCCAGGGCCTGCCCACCCTCACAGGGAACAATTCCCTCCCAATATCCCATATAAACCTGCCCTCTGTCATTTTAAAACTGTTACCCCATGTCCAGTTACTACATGCCCTGGTAAAAAGTCTTCTCCCTCCTTTTTACAAACCCCCTTTAAGCCCTGCCAGGGGCTCTGAGGTTTCCCTGGAGCTTTCCCTTCTCCAGGTGAGCACCCCCAGCTCTCCCAGCCTGGCTCCAGCCCTGGGAGCATCTCCGTGGCCTCCTCTGGCCTCCCTCCCTTCCATTTCTGAAAACCCCAATTTCTCTCCAAACTTGTTGAAATAAAAAAAATGACGAGAAGAGTGGGGTTTATGGTGTTGTATTTCCTTTTTCACCCTGTGCCAGTCTGGGGCTTTGCCTTCTGAGGCTGCATCCAAAGGAGTCCTCGTTTTGCCACGGGATTTACTCACAGAGAAAAAAGAGTGGGGAATTGTCACCAATTCTCCTTAATTGCTGCCCTGTGACTTCTGGGGCTGAAAGCACCCCTGCAGCCTTTTTCCTGTGTGAGGTTTAGCAGCAGGTGTTCCTTGGGGTGTAGCTCTCAGGAATCCCACATGGAAACGATGGGATTTGCTTCTCAGTGCTGCACAATCCACCCAGAACGAGTGGAATTCCCAGCTTTAAGGACACGTGGCCTGGTTTCAGGGAGCCTCCGTAGTCACAGGCCATGGAATAAAATCCATTTGCTGACTGGCACTTTGAGACACCCAAAAGTTGGCAGGTGCTGGTGCTGTCTCATTCTCCCAGCTCTGTTTGTGTCACACTCTGGCATCCTGTGACAAACTTTTGTTCTGGGAACCATTAGCCAACTATTAATGGGCATTTGGGGTGACAATTTTTATTGCACAGATTTTTATTTTTTTTAGTACAGTAACAAGCTTATATAATATGCATATAGTTCTTTCATTGCATGTGTTGCTTTTGGTAGAACATGTTCAGTGATGGCATTTCTAGAATAATTAACTCGACCTTTCAGATTGTGAGGGAATGGAAATTAAGGAGCTGCAGGTTAATGAATGGACTTTTTTTTTAAGTGTGGAAAGAGTGGAGCAGTTTAAAGTCAGAGCAGTGCCCTGTACTGGAGTCCCTCTGTAGGTGCCTTGTGGCTCTCCTGCAAGTGCTTCAAGTGATATTTTTGGGAGTGGATGGGTGATCCTGGAAGGTTCTACTTTTTGTTTTAGAGTCTTGTTTTACCTTTATGTCCCCAAAATTAATTTCAGAATATTTAGGGTGCTGTACTAACTCTGTACACTGAAAAAGTCTTTGTGGTGACTCCCAACTCTTCCACTGTGTCTTCTGAATTTGTATCTGTGGCTTTTTATTTCTTAACCTGACAAAAAATATTACACCCCTGTCTTAAAAACAGATGGGGGAAGTGTAATGTGGATGAGTTCAGATCTTGAACAGAAATTCTAAATTCTGTCTCTGTAAAGCCTTTTGAGAAGGGGCAGGAGCTACAAATATGAAGTTTCATTGGCCTCTCAGGTTTCTGTCAGAGCTGCCAGTTCAAGTGTAAAATGCTTTGGTTTCTGTTCGAGGAGCTCTGCAGCTCAGTTCCACATCATGCTCAGAGCAGGAACGTTAATTATTCTATTAATATGTGCTGACAATAAAGCTGGTGTGTTTATTTGGGCTCAGGGCTGTGAGGAGGCAGATCAGGCAGTAGGTCCAATGTGCTTTCCATTAATCTCTGTAAAGATTGTGCCTCCAACAGCTGAGAGGGGTGAACAAGAAGGACATTTACCCCTCCAGCTCTGGGCTCGGTTTGTTTCTCATGCATCACTGCTTCCCACCCACTTTTGCAACGGTTCTCGTTGAAGCTGCAGGCTCTGGGAAAAGGTCCAGCCACGAGTAAAAGCAAAGATGACCTTGTGGTGGCCGAGGTGGAGATCAACGACGTCCCCCTCACGTGCAGGAACCTGCTGACCAGGGGCCAGACCCAGGACGAGGTACGGCCCACGCCCTGCGGCCTTGGCAGGGAGCTCTGGGTTACATAACGCTGGGCAGCTGTACCTGTCAGGTTAACTGAGGAGATAAGGTTAACCTCAAAGAACCTGCAGTGAACTCTGCTCAGTGGTTGTTGCCTTCTGGAAAACTCATTGTTTTCTAAAGGTGTTTGTTTAATCCTTCCTCGGTTTGTTCAGTAAATTGTTGTGCGATGAATGCAGAGCCAGCGTTGGTCCCTTAGCACGTCACTAATGATTTCTGGGGGTTTTTTTACAGCTCTGGTATTGTTTAAGCTCAGGTATTCTGTGCGTGCCCTGTTTGTTATTGGCAGGTGTGTCACTGGGCTTTGTACATTTTTTGCAGATCAGTCGCCTGAGTGGAGCAGCTGTCTCCACTCGAGGGAGGTTCATGACTGCAGAAGAGAAAGCCAAAGTGGGACCTGGGTTTGTATTTCTTTTTTTTTTGGAGGTTCTGCTTCTTTTCTCCAGAGGTCCCAAAGTGCTGGGGTTGCTGCATGGTTGGTTCTCCATGAGCAGTGTCACCAATGAATTTGCCATTCTGATGGTCCTGGCTGCCTGATACTGCTGGGCTGAAATAACCACGCCAGCCATCACCCTGGCAGGTCACACTGTGCTGAGCTTCTCCCCACAGAGAATATCCCACTGCAGCTTCCCAAACAGAAATTTCTTGCTGCTCTTAGTTAGTGACCCGTTTGTGTGGGCAAGCTAATTGAAGTTTTCAGTGGTGTAACTTTTATGAGTCATCAGTAACTCCTGAATCATATTTTTAGTGCTGAGCTTTTCTTGCCTGAGCACTGTGATAGTTAAGGAATTCATATTCTGTTATCTGGAGGGCATTTCAGATTTTTATGGAAGACTTCCTGTATGTAATGACTGTAATATAATTAGATTGGATCCATTATTATTGTGTTGTCTGTGGGTTTAATTCAATATTTGACTTTTTCTTTCCAGAGATCGTCCCTTGTATCTTCATGTTCAGGGTCAGACACGGGAGCTGGTTGACAGTGAGTACAAAACATTCTGCTTTTTCTCTCTCTGTTTGTGATAAAGGCTTTGTTTGAGAGGCTGTGTTGGATTTGAGCTGTAAACATCCTGGTGGGGATAACAGACTCCGTTCAGACATTGATACTGAGATCTCTGCTCAGAAATCCCTGAGGTGCCATGTCCTGCATTCATCAGGAAAGCAAAACTTTGGATGGACTGAGTGGGCAGGTCCAGCTCTTATCTCACTGATAACACACTGAGATCCATGGGAAGAGGTGTGTGACAGAGGGACCTGCAGGAAGGGACCACAAAGGGCCACCTCCCTGCCCAGACAGGGCAGCCCAGGGCACAGGGCTGTGGCCAGATGGGTCTGGCATATCCAGGCAGGGAGGCTCCACAGCCTCTCCGGGCTCTGCTCAGGCCTGGCCACTGCCCAGGGCACANCCCCTGGCCGCCAGGGCACAGTGCTGGCTCAGGGACAGCTCGGTGACAGCCCTCAGATCCTCCCCAGCAGGTCACCCCCAGCCTGTGCTGGTGCCTGGGGTTGTTCCTCCTCTCTCCTGTCCCATCTCCAGGAATTTTATCTGGTGGCACTTTCACATTTGGTGCAATGTGCTCTGGGTCAGAGCTTTACATTTCCACCCCACCCCGTGAGCTCCCAGAGGCAACTCCTGCTGTTTATTTCCTTTATTTATGACGCCTGGAGGCAGCCGGGCCGTTTCTGCTCAAGCTCCAAAATGGCTTTTCAGTTTTACTTCTCCTCCAGGAGGAACCCCACAGAGCAATGCCCTGTGAGCATTGATCCACACTGAAAAATGAGTCTCCTTGCTGCAGGACTCTGGCCTTGCCTTAAAACATTGGCCCAAGCTTTATCAGAAAAAAAATTGTGGAAATTGAGAAGAAAATTCTGATACTTAACAGAATTCCTGAGCTGGAAAGGACTCGCAGGGATGATCCAGTCCAACCCCTGGCCCTGCACAGACACCCCAACAACCCCAACCTGTGCATCCCTGTGGGTGGTGTCTGAGCTCTCCTGGAGCTCTGGCAGCCTGTTCCCTGAGGAGCCTGGGCACTGCCCAGCACCCTCTGAGGGAAGAACCTTTTCCTCTACCCAGCCTAAACCTCCCTGGCACAGCTCCAGCCATTCCCTGGGAATCCTGGATGATTCCATACCAGGTTGCTAATCCTGGGCCACAGTGGAAGGTGCAATCCTGTCACAGGATATGGAAAGTAGCCGTGTCATGCCACGGTTTGGTTACTCTGAGCAGCTGAATAAGAATGAATTTCATGTTCTCTCAACCAGGAGCTGTTAACAGAATCAAGGAGATCATTACCAATGGAGTGGTGAAAGCAGCCACGGGCTCCAGCCCGACCTTCAACGGAGCCACAGTCACTGTCTATCACCAGCCAGCCCCTATCACCCAGATAACTCCAGCTGTTGGCCAAAAACCTCCCTTCCAGTCAGGGGTGAGTGATCCATGGATGTGGATTCTGTTGAATATCACTGCTTACAAGATTTGCCTTTTACAAAGCAGACATGTCACATGCTATTTGTTAAAAAAATAACTGAGCCACAACACAAAAGATGAAAAAACACCCCCAAAAAAATCACCCCCACCTTGTGTTGTGAAATCTGGAGGGCTAGCAAGACTGAGTCTGGAGAGTGAGACTCAGGTGACAGTGGCCTCCTAAAAGAAAAGGGATGGAGAGAGCAGTCCTACTTCCAGAAAAGCACAGGGCTCACTGTGCCATCTGACACTGAACCCTTCTGGCTGTCACTGCAGTGAGATGTCTGCCCTCAGTGAAATGAACATCCTGTTAGAGTGAAATACTAAGCTTTTGCTGTTCATTTACAGATGCATTATGTCCAGGACAAGTTATTTGTGGGGCTGGAACATGCTGTTCCCACATTTAACGTGAAGGAGAAGGTGGAGGGGCCTGGCTGCTCCTACTTGCAGCACATTCAGATTGAAACTGGTGCCAAAGTCTTTCTTCGAGGGAAAGGCTCAGGTTGCATAGAACCAGCATCAGGCAGAGAAGCCTTTGAACCCATGTACATCTACATCAGGTATGGGGGAGTTCCAAAAAAAACATAAAATATCCCCATGGCCAGTCAGGAATGTTGCTTCATGTTTAGTTACTGTGGGGAATTCTTAATTTTTACTGATGAAATGCAAATGTGATAGTTTTTGAACCTGGTTTGACTCTGGTGTCTCTGAAGTGATAAGGGTGTCACCATATGGTGATAGGGCGAAGAAGGAGCTCTCAAATTTGACAGAAAAGTTTGTTCTTATGAGGTTTTTTTGTGTGTGTTTTCAGTCACCCAAAGCCAGAAGGTTTGGCAGCTGCTAAAAAGCTCTGTGAGAACCTCTTGCAAACCGTGAGTAACTCTTACAAATACGAGATTTCAGAGCCTTTTGTACCTTTGGGATGTGCTTGGCTAAGGAGCTCTTAATGCTTGCAGCAAAGCTGTTCATGTGTCTGGCTTGCTCATAGGTTTCTCTTTCCAAGGATTGCTGTCTAAATCTTGTACAGGGAATAAACCTTTCTCAGGAAGGAGTGAGAGTACTGGAATTTTAGGGGGAAAAAATGCAAATGCTTCCTGAGCAGAACTGGGGATGAGGACAAGGGAATGTCTGACTGCAAACATAAAAGAAACCTGCTGTTTTTGCTCATTGTTCCAGCTTCCCCTGCTTTAGCTTTACATGATGTCCAGGGGTTCACTGTCTGCTTTAGGAAAGATAAAGTGATTGGTGTAGCAAGAAAGTTGTAGAAAATCTCTCACATGGGCACAGAGAACCTTCAATTTCTCAAGTTCTCTTATATGAATGAAAATAAAGTCCTGGAGAGTCTTTCAGTTAATATAGTAATAAGATAATGGAGCCTGGGCTACAAAGTCTCTTTTGAAAAATATTTGGAAGCTGTTTTATTCTCCGAGGGTCTATTGTAGTAATTAATATGCCACTGTGTTTCTTATGAAAGATTATCCTGTAATTTACATAAATCTGCCACAGAGGCCAGGAGGATCAGGGGGATGTTTGTTGGGGTTTTGATGGCTGGATTATTATGTTTGGGTTATTGCTGTCCTTGTGCACAGTGTGTTCTGTAATCAGCTTTCCTTCACATGGTTATGGGGAATCACTATTACCAAAGGTGAATATTGTAAATACATTTTTATTGTCTAATCTTTGAAATTCTTTGTAGGTTCATGCCGAGTACTCCCGATTTGTGAACCAGATAACCACTGCAGTTCCCTTGGCAGGTAAATACCAGCAATAACTCAGCCCCGAGAGTCCCAACTTCTTTGACATTTGGAATTAAACTGCATATTTTGGTGGCAGAACTAAGATGTCCTTTCTCCCCCCCAGGCTTCACCCAGCCGGCCACAATCAACAGCGTCCCTTCCCAGCCCTCCTATTACCCTTCCAACGGGTACCAGTCTGGTTATCCCGTGGTTCCCCCTCCTCAGCAGCCTGTCCAGCCTCCCTACGGGGTGCCAGGGATGGTCCCCCCGGCGGTGCCCTTGGCTCCTGGAGTCCTCCCCACGCTGCCCACGGCCGTGCCGCCCGTGCCCACGCAGTACCCCATACCTCAGGTCCAGCCTCCAGCCAGCACCGGCCAGGTACTGCCCACGGTCACTCTTTGCTGTGTAGATGGACACTGAATCAGCAATTGTAGTTCCAGATGGAGAATTCTTCTTTAGGGCTTTCTTTTTGCTGTTTGATTGTTTGTTTTGGGGTTTTTGTGGAGGGGGTGATTGGGGTTTTTGTTTAGCTGATCCTTCCTTCTAAGCAACTAAACTGTCGTGTGGCAGCTTCCCACTGCATTTTTCATGTTCCCTCTTAACAGCAAGGACATTTTCAGGGGGTGAGGGCTCATTTCTGAGGAGCATCATCACGCTCTGTGATGCCCCAATGTAGGTGCATGAGTTTCACATAGGGATTAGTTTGAGGTGGGAGCATTCTCTAAATGGAATACTTCTTTTACCTCTGCAGTGAATTTTCCTCTCAGTTCTCTTACAGTCTAGAGAAACTATTAATGTGTTCTTTGTATGACACTGCATGGAATGAATACTTCACATGCACATTATCAAATTTTCTTGTGTTTTCTCTCCGACTTGTGCCCGGCAGAGTCCGCTGAGCGCTCCTTTCCTTCCCGCTGCCCCAGTAAAAACCACCATGCCAACTGGTACCCAGCCACAGGTCCAGCCCCATCCCCAGGGCCAAAAGAGACGCTTCACCGAGGAACTGCCTGATGAGAGAGAGTCAGGACTGCTGGGATACCAGGTGGAATAAAATCACCAATTTTACTTCCCTCACCGAGGCAGAGCGGGGTTGGCGAGAGGTTGTTGTTAGCAGAGGTTGTTGGAGCAGCTGTGCAGGGCCTTGGGCAGAGGGCAGTGCTTCTTCCAAAGCACAGGGCCCACGCTTTGGTGTCTCTGAGTGGATGCACTGCTCTAAAGCTGTGGCTTAGCTCATTCCAGCTGCTTTCCATACCCTCAGCCCTTCCCAAAGAGGAGTGGTGCATCCAGGTCACAGACATGGCAAGAGTGTGGGACTGCTTGGCTTAAATGGACATTATCTGGGGATTTTTTGGAATTTTTGGGGTCTTTAGGTGGCCTTTTCGAGGGAGGGAAATGTCATAACTTCCAGTTTTTCCCATTTACCTTGCAGGTTGCACTTGAGAGGATTTCAAGAAGTTTAGTTTAAGAGCTTAATTTATTTGTTATTTAGCTAGTCAGATGATTTTAAGAAAAAATAATCTTGAGTTCTTCCGACTTGCATGTGGGCAAAGGGAGTGTCTGTAACAGTGTTTCTCTGATGCTACACCCCTACCACGGGCAAAACCCTGAATAAAAGCTTTGCCTACAGGCAATAAGGAACTGCCTGTGTGTTAGAGCTAATATTAGAATCTCGAGCAGATTCCTGTGGCATGAGGTCTGTTCAGTGTTCAGAATTAGCTGACTGAGGAGGTTAATAGGTGATCCATGAAGGGAGCAGCTCTTGATTGTCCTGAGCTGCTGATGAGGTGGAGTAGGTGGTGAGGAGTCTTCCAGAGTGGTGTTCAGGCGTGTTTCCTACCATGCTGCCCTCAACTATTTTTAGGAGAAAGCATTTTGTGTGTAGCAGTGGTGATTAGAGGTTCCTTCTGCTAGCTGGCCATATGCTCTGAAAGGTTGGGTTTCCTAAACAGTATCATTAAGGAGCTGTAGCTTTTGTTGTAGTTGTAGATTTGCTAATGCCGTGTGTTTTTCTGCTCATAGCATGGACCCATTCATATGACTAATTTAGGTACAGGCTTCTCCAGTCAGAGCGAAATCGAGGGAGCCGCGTCGAAGCCAGCAAGTTCCTCAGGAAAGGAGAGAGAGAGGGACAGGTGAGTGAGGAAATCATGTCTGGTGCAAAGCTTATTTCAGAGTTGTGTTTCATCTTCTCTTCTGTGATGTGGGGTTTTTTTTGTATTTTGGGTTGGGGTTTTTTTAAGGAGAAGGGGTGCAAGGGTTGCCTTTCGATGCTACAGAATAAGAACAGCTTCATTTCCACTCCTCCCTTTGTGTGGCTCTGGAGTTTTGCCACTGTCACACATTCCATTGTACTGGCTCCAGCACCTGGTACTGGTTTCATCTTGGACGTTGAGCTGTGGTTGTAACTCCTTGGCCACTCAGCCAGCTCCTTACCCCTCTAATGGTCCATCCATCCAATCCATTCCTGCCCCATTTGGAAGTAAGAATGTTGAGAACAGGCTTTGTAGAGCTCCAGGCAGGGGCCATCAGTCACTCCAGTCCAGTCACTGGATGAGTCAGGGAATTTAGAGTTCAACTCCTCAGGCCAAGGGCTGATTAGGAATTTAGTTTTTATTACCTTTGACTCTTAGCTTGGTTTAAAATAGAAAAAACTTTTGCTTTGAACAGGCAGTTGATGCCTCCGCCAGCTTTTCCTGTCACTGGAATGAAATCGGAATCGGAAGAAAGAAAAGGTGCGGGGTCTTTACCAGGCAGCCATGGTGAGTGCAATGGGTCAAAGCCCTTGCAAGTCCAGTTTCCTTCCCCAAACACCCTCCTAAGTCCAGTTTCCTTTCCCAAATGAGCTGGTGCTGATTTTAACACGTGTTCAAACTGGTGATTTTTTTCTTTTGGCTGTTCTTTGTTGAAGTGCAAAGCAGGTGACATTGCACTGCTCTAAAATCTCCGATGCTTGCTGTGGTTATACACACAGGTTGCTTCTCAAAGCTTTTAATAAATGAAATGAGAGAAGTTTAATTAAGTGAGGGACTAAAGACAGGGAGTTTTGACCCATCAGGCAGCACAGAAACGTGGTGGGGTTGTTTTGTGGCACAGGTGAGGCTTTGCATTGCGAGCAGTTGCCTCGGAGGCACTGAGGAGTGTGGGGGGAATTCTGCTCGGGTGGGGATTTGCACACATTTCTGACTGCAGACAGCACAAGTGCTGTCAGGACTTCATCTTTCCCAGGTCTGTCACTCAGCAAGGGTTTGAACTTGGTCAGACATGCAGTTGTTTAACTCTGCAGGCAGCTCAGTGCTTTCAGCTCTGCAGGGACATCACCCAGCCTGGTTAACCTTAGTTCCTCTGCAGTCTTGCTCCCAGACACTGCTCTCCTGTTAGCCTCCTTTTGAACCAAATTTCTACTTTTCTTTACGTGTTGATCTCTTTAACGGTGAAATTGCCCTCGATGAGAGCCATTTGCTAACTTTACCTTTTCTGTGTGTTTCTTTCTTGTTTCTCTGTTCTCTTACATGGTTCTGGTGGATCACATGGCTGTTGCTGGTGCTGTTTCGCGTGGCCTTCGACCTTGGATGACCATTGGCCTTGTGACCTCAAAATGGTGTCCAACTAACAATTTGCAATTAACATATTTTTTTTATTATTATTAACTCATTTTGGGGCGTTTTATCCTTTTTATGTTTTGTTTTTATTTTTTTCCTTCTTGGGGGCTGGGGGGGGCTTGTTTTGTTTTCCCCTCCTAGATCATCAAGCCAAGAAGATGAAAACTGCAGAGAAGGGCTTTGGATTAGTGGCCTATGCTGGAGATTCGTCAGATGAAGAGGAGGAACACGGTGGCCATAAAAACGCAAGTACTTTTTCACAGGGCTGGAGTTTGGGGTACCAGTACCCGTCCTCACAACAGCGAGCTAAACAACAGATGCCGTTCTGGATGGCACCATAAAAACTGAACAAGAGTTTTCATTCATCTGGTTTTTTCCCCCTCTAGCAATAATGCATGTATATTCCAGAATGAACTTGGCAGAGACGTATTGTTTTTACATTTGCAGAAGCCAGTTTCCCCTTGGAAGGGCTCCATTGTTTTTAAAAACCCTCATTTTGGCAGTGTATTTGTCAATTTTAAAAAGGAGTATTTGGAATTGCATCCTGACGGGGCTAGTCCCTTGTGCAAGGGAGAAGTGCTATAAAGAGGAACCAGGGAAGCCTCTTGGGCCATATTTTCCGTTTTTCTCAGCTAACTTAAAGGGAAGAGTCAGTGGCACTGACTTCACTCTGCGTTTGCATTTTTGGAGTGCTCCTGCTGTCAGCCCCAGTGATCTGCTGGTGACTCAGCCTCAATTTTGGACTTTGATCAGAGGGAAGGAACATTCAGGAGTTATGAAAAACTTGAGCATCACGTTTTGGAAACTCTTGGTTTTTATTTCAGACATCTCCTGTAACTCAGCTTGGTTTTAGTTTGAAATGTGATTTTACCAATCCCACAAGTTCTCATGCTAGACATATGTTGGAGTGGGGGGATGCTCAGGTTTTTGGATAGGTCCACTTTGCCCCAGGTGGACTTGGCACTGTAGCCCTGGTACTGAATTGTTTCTGGTCACCCCAAGACTCGCTCCCACCCAGGAGGAATTCCTTTTCCAGAAGCTCTCCCTTATCTCTTCCCTCATTCACTGGATTCCACCAGAGGCAGAAGGTTCCACGGTGGTTTCCCCAAGGGCAGCAGTTGGGTCCAGCAGCTCCTGCCTCATGTGCAGGACGTGGGAATCAGTTTTTGGACTGCTGTTTTTGGACTGTTTTGGACATGAACTGCACCGGGGGCTGACTGGGGCGGGCTGGTGCAGGCAGAACTCTCACATGGAGCAGTGACACGGGAACTGCACTGGGCAGCTTTTGGGACAGGAGCTGTGCTTTTGAGAAGGGGCTGTGTTGCTGCTGCAGCCAGGACAGCCGGGATGGCTCACCTGTACAAACCTCGGCTTTCCGATGTGTTGTAAATAATTAGAACCATACTTTCATTATAAATAAATGTATAAATATTCTGCATCTTGCTGCTGCTTTGGGTGAGGTTTGGAGCCGCAGACCGTGGTAGGGGTGGGGGGGATGCAGCGCTGGGGGAGCCTTGGGGCCAGGGAGCTGTGGGGAACTCCCGGGGCTGGCGGAGCCCTCGGGGATGGGAGGGGGTCCGGGGATGGGAGGGGGTCCGGGGATGGGGGGACCCCAAGGGTCGGGGGATTCCCGGGGCGCAGGAGGTGCCGGGCTGGGAGTGGGGTTCGGGCTGGAGAAGCCCCGCGGTTGGGACGGGGGGTCTGGGCTTGGGGGGCGGCCCTTGGTGCTGGGGATGTGGGATGAGGGAGGGAGTCGCGGGCTGGGAGGGGCTCTGGGAGCTGACAGAAGCCCCGAGACCCGTGAGGGGAGGCCCGGGGCTGAGGCGGGCGTGGGCAGTGCCGTGTCCCGTTGTCTCCCCGCCGTGTCCCCGCCGAGCCGCCGTCGGGCCCCGCCCGCTGCGCGCCCAGGCCGGGGCGGGCCCGGGCGGGCGCTGTGGCGGAGGAGCCGCCGCCATTTCGGTGTCGCTGCGAGCGGGGCCGGGGCAGCGGCGATGGATGCCGGAGCCCGCCCGGGAGGCGGCGGCGCCCCGGGGCAGTCCCGCGAGTACAAACTGGTGATGCTGGGCGCGGGCGGCGTCGGCAAGAGCGGTGAGTGCGGGGCTGCGGGGGCCGGGCCGGGCCGGGGGAGCGGCGGTGGCAGCGCGGGGGGCTCGGCCCGACGGGCTCGGCTCGGCAGCGGCCGGGGGGGAGCCGCGTTCCCTGAGCAAACCCCCGTTCTGGGCGCGGTGCCGCCCCTCCCGAGATGTCCGACCCCTCCCGGGATGTCCCGGTCCTCGCCTTCCGCCTCCGACCGCGTCCCTGGGGCTCGTCCCGCCTGAGGACTCGGGCGGAGCATCCCGGGGCCGATTGCAGTGCCCGCGCTCGGTGCAGGCCGTGCCCGGGTTTGGTTTTGTGCCGTGGCTGTGGTGGGGTGACGATGTGATATGGGGGTTGTGAGCTGGGCTGCTCAGTTGCTCCCTGATTTCTGCTTCCAGCCATGACCATGCAGTTCATCAGTCACCGCTTCCCAGAGGACCACGATCCCACCATAGGTGAGGAAAATCTCTTTTCTGTTCGTTCATTCCCTTGGTAGGTCAAGCTGTCACAGCCCATTGCTTTAAAATACTCAATTCAAAGATATCTGTAAATCTGGCTGTAGATTGATCTTTGATCAGTCATCAGGCCGAGCATTCCCAGCAGGTCAGGGAGTGCTCCTGCCCCTCTGCCCAGCCCTGGGAGGCACCTCTGCAGTGCCGTGCCCAGCTCTGGCAGCCTCAGCACAGCAGGGACAGCGAGCTCCAGGAGGGTGACAGAGATGCTGAAGGGCCTGGAGAGATCCCTGCCCAGGAAAGGCTGAGGGAGCTGGGGCTGCTCAGCCTGGAGAGGAGCCCCAGCTGAGGCTGTCCCTGGCTGTCCCCTGGCTGTCCCTGGGTGCAGGGGGGGCAGAGCAGGCCCAGGCTCTGCTCCAGGCCCAGCAATGGCAGCAGAGGCACGGGCAGGGCCTGAGGGCAGGAACTGCCCCTGCACAGGAGGCAGAACTTGTGCCCTGGGCAGTGGCCAGGCCTGAGCAGAGCCCGGAGAGGCTGTGGAGCCTCCCTGCCTGGAAATGCCAGACCCATCTGGCCACAGCCCTGTGCCCTGTGCTCTGGGCTGTCCGTGGGGGTGATCTGCTGTGGTCCCTTCTAACCTGAACCTCTCTGTGTTTCTGTGATTTGAGAAGTCTGAGAGTGGGATGTGAATCCTGAGTTTCAGCTCTTTGGTTGTTTGCTCGTCCATCCGTTCAGGGCGTGCCCTGTCTCTGTCTGTGTGTTGGCAGACGGGGATTGAAGCTGCTGCTAAGCCATTTTTCGTTGTCTATTCACAAAATCCAGACTCTGTGCTGTGATCAGCTCTTTGCTGTTCGCTTGTCAGGCCAAATTGTTCTCTGTGTTTGAGAAATTGAGAGGGGTGAAAGCACCCAGCAACTCACTCTGGTGCTGTGGAACTTTGGCAGCATCTCCGGGAGAAACCTGAACCAACAGTTACCCTGTGGCAGAAAAAGTGGGGGAAAAAAAGCCAAATTTTTGCTGAGAAAGGGTTCTTGAAGTGCAGGAGTGCTGACTGAGAGGGACAGAATTTTGTGTATTTATATAGACAGATTGTGTATATTTATAGACAGATTGTTTTTATATGGTGGTTATAATGAATAGTATTTACATATATAATTATATTTACATATATAACACTTACATATATAATGTTTCATATACCTTACTGGTATGTATTATAATGTCTACTAAGAAATCAGCAGTTGTTGGTGACCAGTTCTTCCCTTGAATCACAGATCTTTTCTGGCTTTGAGAAAAACAAAATGTTATTCCTCTGTGTTTACCACCAAGGTGACCAAAATGAATTTTTTTTGCTGTGGGCTCAGGAACAGCACATGGATTTTGCACATAAAATGTTAAATCACACCGGAAAAATTGGAAGTTTAAGTTAATTTAATTTAAACAAAGCTCAGACTGAGATGGTCCAGTGCTCCTACCAGGGTGGGTGGTTGTGGTGCAGCATTCTTTGTGAGCTGATGGCTGATGAGTTTTGTGCTTGTATCCCAATCTTCCTGTTGTCCTGGGAACCCGCAGAGGATGCCTATAAAATCCGGATCCGCATCGATGATGAACCTGCCAACCTGGATATTTTGGACACAGCAGGACAGGTGTGTGAGTAATCACAGGTGAATTGAGAGCACGTGAAACAGCCTGTAATGATCAGGTGCAGGGACAAAAATCCTGCACGAGGTGCAGGGACAGAAATCCTGCACGAGGAATGGCTCTGCTCTGCTCCAAACCGGGGGGTTTCAGCTCTGTCACTCCCATGAGTGTTGTGCTGCTGATGGAGCCTGACTTGAGGGGGTCCTGCTTCCCCCCCGGTGAGCCAGCAGCACCTGTGGGGTCGTGAGGCACCTCTCAGTGGGGTTTCTGTGGCACTGCTTCCCCCCTGGGGAGCCAGCAGCACCTGTGGGGTCATGAGGCACCTCTCAGTGGGGTTTCTGTGGCACTGCTTCCCCCCCAGTGAGCCAGCAGCACCTGTGGGGTCGTGAGGCACCTCTCAGTGGGGTTTCTGTGCCAGGGGAGCCTTGGGGACCATCCCAAACATCCCTGGCTTGTGGGGTGGCAATGCTGATCCCCAGTTGTTTGCACAGCCGGGTTTGGACCTCAGATGGTGAGAAAACCAGGAAGTCACTACGTTTGTGGAACTAAAAGCCCGCTGTCTGTCTCCAGGCAGAGTTCACAGCCATGAGGGACCAGTACATGAGGGCGGGCGAGGGTTTCATCATCTGCTACTCCATCACCGACCGGCGCAGCTTCCACGAGGTGCGCGAGTTCAAGCAGCTCATCTACCGCGTGCGCCGCACCGACGACACGCCCGTGGTGCTGGTGGGCAACAAGTCCGACCTCACCCAGCTGCGCCAGGTAAAGGCCACGGGGAGCCCTGCAGCAGGAGCAGGAAATGCAGCAGAACCAGCGGGTTTTGTCCCTTTCTTCCCGTTCTGTCGCGATGTCTCCGGGATGGGAGCGGTGCTGGTTGCATGTGGTGAAAAACGTGTAGCGATGGCAGAAACAAAGTCTCCAAGTTCAGCTGATCCTGGGCTTTGCTTTGTTTGTAATGCCTGGTTTGCTGGTAGATGGGAGGCTGGACATGCCCTGGCCGTGTGCTGGCACCCAGAACACCCCGTGCCCTGGGCTGAGCCTCCAGTGTGGGCAGCAGGAGCAGGGAGATTCTGCCCCTCTGCCCCACTCAGGTGACACCCCTCCTGCAGAGCTGGGGCCCTGCACAGGAAGGGCCTGGAGCTGCTGGAGAGAGTCCAGAGGAGGCTCCAGGATGATCAGCTCTGGATGGATGCAGATCCCAGGATCTGGATCCTGGCTCTGATCTGGATCAGCTCCCAGGATGGAGCAGCTCTGCAGGGAGGAAGGGCTGAGGGAGCTGGGAATGTTGAGCTTGGAGAAGAGAAGGCTTTCTCTTCTCTTTTTTTTAACTGTGTCCTTCCAGGACCTGAATGAGCTACAAGAAAGATGAAGAGAGATGATTTACAAGTGCCTGGAGTGCCAGGAGAAGGGGGAATGATTTCCCACTGCCAGATGGGATACTGTGAGGAAATTCCTCCCTGTGAGGATGGGGAGGTCCTGGCACAGGTTACCCAGAGAATTTTGGGTCTGCCCCTTCCCTGGAGTGTTCACGGCCAGGTTGGATGGGGCTTGGAGGAAAAAAGCTTTAGAAAGGTTTTTCCTGGGTCTGGGAAGTAGTTTGACAAACACAACAGCTTTTGACAAGGAGAGGGAAGCTTCCTTAACTCACCAAACTCCCAGGGCTGAGGACTGCTCGTGTCAGACAGGTTTAGGTAAAAAAAAAACCAACATTATTCTTTGAAGTTTGTTTTTTGTGAATGTCCAAAGAGTCTCTTGCTTGGCCAGAGAAGCGAAGAGTGAAAGCAGAACAGGTTTGCAGAGACACCTTTGGAGCTGGGTGGCAACGATCCGTCCTGGGGCTTGGAGTGTCTGTGCAGAGGGACAGCGAGAGCACAGGGAGAGGCACAGGAGTGAACTCCTGGCCTTTGGCTTCCCTGACCGGGGTGTGCCCTCGTTTTCCAGGTGTCCAAAGAGGAAGGCTCTGCCTTGGCACGGGAGTTCAACTGCCCCTTCTTCGAGACGTCGGCCGCCTTCCGCTACTACATCGACGACGTGTTCCACGCGCTGGTGCGCGAGATCCGCAGGAAGGAGAAGGAGGCCGTGATGGCCATGGAGAGGAAGGCCAAGCCCAAAAGCAGCGTCTGGAAAAGACTCAAGTCCCCCTTTCGGAGGAAGAAGGATTCGGTCACTTGAACAGAAAATTCCTCCGCGAAACAGGACAAGCGCTGTGACCTTTTGTGGCCAAAGCAGCTCGGTGACGACGCTGACGGGATGTGTGACACCCGAGGGGACTTTGTGAGGGGATGAGTAACTCTGCCAGTTGTTTTTTGTTTAGGACCATGTTGCCTTGATTCTGGGTGTTGAACTTGAGACCCAGTGACAGTCGTGCTTTGTTTGTTGTCGTGTTTTACTGGACCCAGCACGTGGTGGCCACCGAGGCCGATGGGTTGGTGGCCCTGCACTTTGGAGTGTTTGTCCTGGGTCACAGTGCCCTGGAAGCTGAACTGTGCAAAGCACTGCTGGAGTTGCAGCCAGCCTCTCTGAATCCATGTTGTTTGCACAGGAGGATTTCTCTGCTCTCCAGAGCAGCAGTACACACTGTGAGGGGCTGAACAGGCGTTCACGAGGTGTCCTGGCCTTGGAGGTCGCCGAGCAGAGCTGGCCTGGACTTCCTGTGCCCTCATGGAACAGATTTCTTTCCAGGAAAATTGTGGGATACTTGTGTGCAAGTTCATCCAAGCGCTCAGCTCACCAGCAGTGCTGTGAGTGGGATGTGAGCAAGGCAGAATCACAGAACCATTGAAATTGGAGGGACCTCTGGGGCCATCGAGGCCAGCCTGTGACCCAGCACCGCCCTGTCACCCCCCCAGAGCGTTCAGGGCCACGTCCAGTCCTTCAAACACCTCCAGGGACAGTGACTCCTCCACCTCCTGAGCAGCCCCTTCCAAATTCCGTCCCCCTTTGTCACAGGGGCAAACCGTGGTTCCTGTGGCAGCAGTGCAGGAGCTCGTGGGATTTTCCTGCTGCAAACGGCGCTGAAGGGGCTGCCCCAGCAGGGGAAAGCACAGCTTGGATCTCCCTGGCTTGTTACAGATCCTGCTGGGAACGGGGCAGTGGCTCATTCAGTCAGTTTTGTGTCATCCTCACGGGAGCAGTGGCCTTGGGGACTGGGAGTCTCTGGCAGTCACTCCCAGCCCTTCTCTGGGAACTGTTTTGCAGAGAAAAGGGCTGATCCCGAGGGTCTAAACTGACATTCCCTGACCCTGGTGGGGCTCTCCTGGTGGAGTCTGAGCATTGCTGGAGCAGGGCAGGCCCAGCAACTCCTCCCCTCCCTGCCCTCACCTGTGCAGCTGATCCAGGCAGGGTTGGGGCAGTTCTGATGCTCATAAAGAACAATTTGTGAGGCAGATCCACACCTGGAGGGACTCTGTGCCCTGGAGCTGGTTGATCTTACAGCAGTTTTGGGGTCAGGTGCCTGGTGCTCCTCTGGATTTTGCTGTTTAACAATGGGGCAAATCACTGCTGGGTGACTCTGACGTGGTTAAAAGCAGTTTCCCTGAACCAAGTGCCTGAAATCCTTCAGTGTGAGAGTGAAAGAACTGATGAGACTCAAGTGATCTCCCTGGTCACCTCTCAGATCTGTGCTGTCAGTCTGTGCTGCACAGGACAGTGCCATCCAAACTGACAACCCAGCTGTGAAAGGATTGGTAAAGGAAGTGAGGATTAAAAAAAATTTAAAAAAATATATATATGTGTAGAAAAACTCCTTATTACCTAAGAAAAGACTGGAAATCCTGTGCCTGTTGGTTTGAAGAATTATTTTCTTCGTGGAACATTTAAACAGATGAGAAGTGTGGCAGGGGCTACGTTTTCCATTTGCTTTGTGATGACTGAACGTTTAAATTGGGTTCCATTTCTCATCTGCTCCCAGTGCCACGCTGCTCTGGCAGCAATGCAGAATCAGAAAATGGCTTGGAAAAGGCTGAGGAGAGTTCAGATTGTTCAGAATTTCAGACTCTTTCTCATTCCTGTGTGAGCAGCCTGTCCCTTCAGCCTTCACTGATGTTCTCACTGTTGGATTAAAAGCTGTCTGAAACTCAGATAAAAACACCACCTGGCCAAAAACTGGAGGAAGAGGAGGAGGGATGAGCTAGAAGTGGCTCTAAAGCATTTTTTGGGTCTGTCAGGTGTTTCAGAGCCAGGGCCTGACGGTGATGATGCATTTTCCAGTGCTTTTCCTTAAAACCTCCATCAGCTCTCAGAGCACAGCTAAAGGAGCCTGGCAGAGGTGCTGAACGCTGTACAGGACTATTTTCCCCCCCTAAATAACTGAATTCTGTGCCTTACCTGAGTCCTGCAGTGCAGTTTAGGTGTTTACTAATGCCTTTGGTCAGCCTGTTGCTTCTAGAACTCGTAGAGCAGAACAGCAGCCAGCACTTTTATTTTTCTTTTTTTTTTACACAGTGTTATTCAAAGAGTTTTTATTTTTTGTCACCTATGGATTTGTACACAGAACGATTGTTTTGTTTGACACAATACATATAATTTTTAATACAAACCTTTGCTTTGGGTGTGTCAGTCTGTGGTGGGGTTGTTCAGCCCGGGAGTGCTGAAGGAGGGAAGTTCACTGTGTGCTTGTAAATTTGGGATATGATTCCCCTGCCTGAAGAAAAAAAGGAGTTGGCTCATGGCATTTAAGTGGTGCAAAGCCTGAAAATTCTGTGAGTCTGGTGCTGAATTGCTGAAATATGAACATTTTCCAGCTGTGCTGTTTTTCTCTGTGTGGTGATTTTCCAAGGTTACAAGGAGAGCAGGAGGAGCTGCCTGAGGTCACTGTCCAAGGCTTTTCCTGTTGGGATTGGGAGGGTCAGAGAGTCCCAGTGTGGTTTGGGTGGGAAGGGGTTTAAATCCCACCCAGTGCCACCCCTGCCATGGCAGGGACAGTCCCAGTGCCACCCCTGCCATGGCAGGGACAGTCCCAGTGTCACCCCTGCCATGGCAGGGACAGTCCCAGTGCCACCCCTGCCACGGCAGGGACAGTCCCAGTGCCCCCCCTGCCACGGCAGGGACAGTCCCAGTGTCCCCCCTGCCATGGCAGGGACAGTCCCAGTGTCACCCCTGCCATGGCAGGGACGGTCCCAGTGCCACCCCTGCCACGGCAGGGACAGTCCCAGTGTCCCCCCTGCCATGGCAGGGACAGTCCCAGTGTCACCCCTGCCATGGCAGGGACGGTCCCAGTGCCACCCCTGCCACGGCAGGGACAGTCCCAGTGTCCCCCCTGCCATGGCAGGGACAGTCCCAGTGTCACCCCTGCCATGGCAGGGACGGTCCCAGTGCCACCCCTGCCACGGCAGGGACAGTCCCAGTGTCCCCCCTGCCATGGCAGGGACAGTCCCAGTGTCACCCCTGCCATGGCAGGGACGGTCCCAGTGCCACCCCTGCCACGGCAGGGACAGTCCCAGTGTCCCCCCTGCCATGGCAGGGACAGTCCCAGTGTCACCCCTGCCATGGCAGGGACGGTCCCAGTGCCACCCCTGCCACGGCAGGGACAGTCCCAGTGTCCCCCCTGCCATGGCAGGGACAGTCCCAGTGTCACCCCTGCCATGGCAGGGACGGTCCCAGTGCCACCCCTGCCACGGCAGGGACAGTCCCAGTGTCACCCCTGCCACGGCAGGGACAGTCCCAGTGCCACCCCTGCCATGGCAGGGACAGTCCCAGTGCCCCAGGCTGCTCCCAGCCCTGTCCAGCCTGGCCTTGAACACTTGCAGGGATGCAGGGGCAGCCACAGCTGCTCTGGGAATTCCAGCCCAGCCCCTCACCAACCCCACAGGAACAATTCCTCCCCGTTACCCCATCTAAACCTCTGTCAGTGTGGAGCCATTCCCCTTGTCCTGTCACTCCAGACCCTTTTAAATATTCTGTCTCCAGGTTTTTTGTCAGCTCCTGCAGGTCCTGGAAGGCCACAGTTGCATCACTCCTGAGCCCTCTCCAGAGATCTTTTCCAACCTCTTATGATTCTATAGAATAGACCCTAGAAATATAGAAACAACTCCTCTGAAACATTACCAAGCTCAAGATGGAGAAACATCACCTTGGAATGACTGAGAAGGGATAAAAAGGAAAGAATTCCATGGCCTGAAGCTCAGTGTGTGCATGAACAGGGTGTCACTAATGTGCACGAACCAGAGAAGCCAATACTGCCAGGACATCTCAGAGACGACCTTGCTCTCATCTTTTTATCCTCTTTGCCTTTAGCCCTTGGAGCAGGTTGTTTTTCTTTTTTTCCTCTCCTGCATTACAGCTATTCGAGTGCAGACAGCATCAGAAAAAGTGAAATAATTCTCTGGAGTCCTCACGTGGGCACAACGTTCAGGTTATTTGGAAATGCAGATTTTCTCTGCAAAAATATAGCAGAAATGATAAAAAAAAATAAAAAATCTGGTAGATTGGTTGTGGCCAAGATGCTGATTGTGCCTGGAGCAGTCAGTGGGGTTGGATGATCCTCTACAGGCACTGCTGGAATTTTCCCCCTGGGCTCTGCCTCTTCTGTGTAAGGACTCTTTCCTTTTCAGTCTTTTCCCCCACCACCATTCCCAAACATTTTCCCCCACCAGCTCTGATATACAAGAAAAAAAATGACTTGAAATGATCAGCTCAGGCTTTGTGCTGTGACATGAGGCGACACCTTCATTTCTTTTCCTGCTGGCTGGGGTTCCTTGCAGGGACCTGAACGCCCATCCCAGCTGGGACTGACACATCCCTGGGCATTGGGAGGAGATTTTAGTGCAAGGATCTGAGCTCTGTGATTCCTCCCGGGAGCAGCATCTTTCTGGGAGACACTCGGTGCATTTTGCTTTTCTGAGCTGCTTCTTGTCCCCTCCATGACCAGGGAGGACTGGCACAAGCTTTGAGCTGAACTCCAGACTCTCGTGTGTCTATATTAAAATTCTCTCAGGCGCGAACACCGAAGGGAGGAGCTGCCCCTGGAAAGTTGCATTCCTTAAATTTCTGTAAAAATCGAGGTTACATGAAGTGGGTATTCCCCAGCTAGTTTTGCCTGGGGTTTTTTGGTTTTTTTTTTCTTGTCAGGGCTCAGATGGGTCCAGCCCTTGCCCTGCCCCAGCTGAAACCAGCGTGTCCTGACAAGGTGGTGACTTGGGTCACACCTTCCACTTCCCAGCCCAGGTCGGTGTCCCTGAGCCTCCAAGGACTCTCGGGCTCCTCGTGCTCTGGGTTATTTTGGGAACTCTGCTAATTGTTTTTTTCCAAGAGCTGGCTGCTTTCCTTGGGCGATAACGGGATGTCCCCACGTGGCTGCTGAGTCCTTTTGGGATGAGTCACCAGGAGCAGATGA
Source organism: Cyanoderma ruficeps (assembly GCA_008694505.1). Taxonomy (NCBI): domain Eukaryota; kingdom Metazoa; phylum Chordata; class Aves; order Passeriformes; family Timaliidae; genus Cyanoderma; species Cyanoderma ruficeps. Next base: position 1,056,694 of record VZDJ01000251.1, on the reverse strand, counting down.
ATTCCTGTTCCGCTCTCGGTGGTACCGCAGGGTTTGTGTTGGTGCTGGGGAGAAGCTGGAGGAGTTGAGCAGTTGTGGGGTTGCTTTGGGTTTTCCAGGGTTTGGGATTTTGTGTGTATTTGTGGCATTGGTTTGGGTTGTTTTGTTTTGGTTTTTTTGCATTTTTCTGCCACTAATGTTTTACTTATTTCTTGCTCTGTTTTTCCTGTCCTGTCCTGTCACATTCGGCTCAATAATTTCTCTCCCTGTGGGTCAGGCCCTGTCTGTGGCACAGCACTGACCCAGGAGCTCAGACACACCCCGGCTCTGTTCCAGCACAGCAGCTCCAGGCGGTGCCTCTCTGTAGAATCATGGAATGGTGGAGCTTGGAACAGCCCTCCCAACCCATTGAGTCCACCCTGTGCCCCATCCCCACCCTGTCCCCAGCCCGGAGCTCTGAGTGCCACCTCCAGCCCTTCCTCAGACACCTCCAGGGATGGGGATCCAAACCTCCCTGGGCAGTTCCAAGCCCTGACCACCCTTTCCATGGGGAAATTCCTGCTGGTGTCCACCCTGAGCCTCCCCTGGCCCAGCCTGAGGCCGTTCCCTCTCCTCCTGTCCCTGTT
>VZDJ01000251.1:1041795-1056078 GCA_008694505.1 Cyanoderma ruficeps | reverse complement strand
CCCAGCTCCCTCAGGGATTCTCCAGCCCCTTTCCCAGCTCCCTCAGGAATTCTCCAGCCCCTTTCCCAGCTCCCTCAGGAATTCTCCAGCCCCTTCCCCAGCTTTGGACACGCTCCAGCCCATCAAGGTCTTTTTTGAAATGAGGAGCCCAAAACTGACCACAGGATTTGAGGCCCCTGAGCAGTGCCAGCACAGGGGATGGGCACTGCCCTGGTCTGTGCCCACGCTGATCCCGCTTTTCTCCTCTCACAGGAATCCCTGTGCAGCCCCACAGGCTCTGGAGGGTCTTTCTTGGCTTTACTTTTTGGATCCTTTCCAATTCCCGACAATCGCGGAGCCTCCGCAGGGGCCCCGCCGGAACGGCCGGTTCAGAGCCCCGATCCGGCTGTCGCATCTCAATGAGGGGGGACAGGAGGGACCGCGGGAGCCTCGGGCAGCGCCAGCCCCGCGGGTTTGGGGCTCCGGAGGGACGCGGAGCTCCAGGGAAATGCCGGCAGAGGCCGAGGCGGCGCTGCCATGGGCAGTGACTCACATCGCCCTGGCAACGCGATCCTGCGGGGAATGAGATAAGGAGGAGGAGAGACCCAATTGTGCCAAGCGCGGAGCAAAATCCCGCTGGGTTCAGCGGCAGAGCCAGGGAAGGTGGGAAGGGAGTCGGGGCTGAGCTTCCATGCTCTCCACGAAACCGTTTCTCTTTTCATGGGTTGTCGAACCCATTCTGTTCGCGCTTTTTTCTTTTTCTTTTTTCCTCTCTCTCTTTTTATTTTCTTTTTATGATGCAAATCCTTTTGTTTCTGTTCGGCTGAATGGGGTAAGAACCTGAGACCCGCCGGTTTTTAAAGGCGTGTAGGGCTGGATGCAGGAGTCAAGCAGAGAAGGATGAAGAGAGATTCCCTTTCACGTTTTGCACAATAAGTAGAAGATAATCAGTGACTGTGCACTTTGGCTGAATAGTTTCACCAACCCCTCAATAACTCTGGTTATTGCCCCGAAAAATCACTGAAAGGGGTGGAGCACCCTGATCAGTCATGGCGCAGAGAACATGGAAATGAAGGGGAAAAATCAGTCTTAAATAAACCTGTGTTTGATTGGGCATCAAATTTGGATGCCTGCACAAGTCACAGAATCCTGGAATAGTTTGGGTGGGAAGGGGCCTGAAATCCCATCCAGTCCCAGCCCCTGCCATGGGCAGGAACATCTTCCACTGTCCCAGGCTGCTCCAAGCCCTGTCCAGCCTGGCCTTGGGCACTGCCAGGGATCCAGGGGCAGCCACAGCATCTCTGGGCACCTGTGCCAGGGCCTGCCCACCCTCACAAGGGGGAATTCCTTCCCATTATCCCATCTAACCCTCCCCCCTGCCAGTTTGAAGCCATTCCCCCTTGTCCTGTCCCTCCAGGGCCTTGCAAATAATCTCTCTCCATGTATTTCGTGGGTTCCTTCAGGTCCTGGGAGGCTGCATTTAGATCACGCTGATTATCTCAGCCCTGAGTCCTGTGGGTCATTCATCACCTGCAGAATCCTTCTGGTTTCTGGTAATTTTGTGTCTTCAGCACCTTCTCTGGCTGCCACTGCTGAGCAAAACGTTGGAATCAAATCTCCAGAGCAGAACTCTGGCCAGGCTCAATAAACTTGTGTGTTCCAGTCCCTCTGTCCCCGGTGTGACTGGAACAGCTGAGCCTGTCCCTGGTGAGCCTGGGGATGGGACAGTCCCTGCTGCACCTGGATTGGGTTTGCCTTTGTCCCAGGTACAGCTGGAGAGTCACATTTTAGTGTCACCTCTGGGTGTGTTGGAGGAGGCACACGAAATGCCCCAAGGCACACAGAGCAGGGGACATTGTGACATCCCAGGGCAGCTGCTGCTGCTCCAACCCCTGCAAACGTCCAGGGCCAGGTTGGCTGGGGTTTGCAGCACCCTGGGATGGTGGGAGATGTCCCTGCCCAGAGCAGGGAGTGGCACTGGGTGATTTTTAGGGTCCCTTCCAAGCCCAAATCATCGTCCTGTGATCCTCAGTGCCAAGGAATGCTGTACTGGCCACGTTCCTTTTCCAGGGTCATCACCCACCTCTTGGTAAAGCCCGGGCTGAAACCTCCCGGGTCCCCGCAGCCGAGACCTGAGGCTCCTCCTGAGACACCTGGAGCAGCTCTGAAGTCGGTTTTTGCTGCTCGGGGAACTCTCTAGGAGAGCAGAGAGCGGCTCAAGGCTGGAATCTGTTGCTGGGGAAACCCAGCCCGGGGCTGTTTGGCCTTTTCTAAAGCCGTGGCTCCGTGCCCAGCGATGTTATTCTGGGTGGTGTTGATGGGCAGCTGCAGAAAAACAAACCCCAGAAGCCAAATCCCAGCGCTTGAGGGGGAACTGCTGCATCTTGCACGGGGTGGGATGGACAAAAAACATTCCTGGAGAATTCAGCTTTGACCAGGGGACCAGGAATGCTCCCGAGTTACAAACACTGGAGTGGAATTGCTTCTTTTTCTGCCCGTATAATGTCCTTTCTTCCCACTTAGATTCAATTTAACGATATCTGTTCATGCCAAATTATATCAAATTATACCAAATTATATCAAATTATAGTGCTGTGTGGGTTACTGAACGTTTTGGGAATGGTTTGGGTTGGGAAGGACCTTAAAGATCAACCAGTCCCACCCGTGCCATGGGCAGGGACACCTTCCACCATCCCTGTCCAGCCTGGCCTTGGGCACTGCCAGGGATCCAGGGGCAGCCACAGCTGCTCTGGGCACCTGTGCCAGGGCCTGCCCACCCTCACAGAGAGGGATTTCCTCCCAACATCCAAACTAAACTTCCTCTCAGTCAGTTTGAAGCCACTCACCCTTGTCCTGTCACTCCAGGCCTTTATAAATAGTCTCTCTCCATCTTCCTCGTGGCCCCTTCAGGTGCTGGATGGCCCAAATTGGGTCACCCTGAATCCTTTTCTCTTCCAGACCTGCTTTCATTTAATACTTAATGTGCCAGGATTCTGTTGCGGTTCTTTATTCCACTGAGATTCATTCTGTGTGTGCTTTTCCTGTGCACATTTTCAGCCAGAGATGCATATTTATAGAAGGAAATCCTTGGAGTGCTCAGTCGTGTTGGTTGTCGCCCGGGGGGGGTCACACACGGCCAAGGCAGCAAAATTAAAGTGATTTAATTTTTATTTGCACGCTCAATGTGCGTTAACAAATTCAACATACAAGGTAGCATTACAGAATGTAGGTTAGCTTATAGCATTATGCAGTTTCACACAGGTTGAGTTAGGTTTTTTGCCTTTTTTCTTTTTTTCTTTTTTTTTTTTTTTAATCCACACAAAGTTGTAACTGTCCAAGTTCATTTTACAATAGAAGACACAAGGTAAAGAATAACCACACCTGGGAGATTTTACAGTGAGTCCGCTGTCACTTACTGTCTATTTTATGTTTTAAAAAATATATATCTGCACATTTTCAGTTTCCTATTATTCCAGAAGAGTGTTGGAGCTACTCCTACCTGCCCGATAGCCTAAGTCTATTTACCCTGAGCATGTTTCCTTGACAAGAAATTAATCTTTCCTTTGCAACTAAAGGAATCTTAAGATCATCTAGGCTTAGTCATGCTTTTCACACCGAAGGGAGAAGGGAATTTCGTTGCTGCTGTTAGTCCTGGTCAGATCTTTGGAGTGGTGTTGGAAAGCATGTTCCGAGGAAAAGTCATGACACTCGCTTCAATTGCAGCAACACAATCGCTTAGTGCAAAAAAAACTGGGATTGAAAGAGATCTACAGTAATTTCCAAAGGGGAACTCGTTCTCTGGGCCGTGGCTCTGAGCCACAGAGGTCGAGCTAGAAAGCGTTTAAGACACTGATAAAATCTACTACAACCTCAGGCAGAAATCCTGGTGGTGGGGATGGGTGAAGGGGGAACAAAGTCCAGGCTTGTCCCTGCTGAGAAACGGAGCCGCAGCCCGGGAGGGAGGGCCAGTGAGTAAGTGGCTGTGAGTGAGAAAAATCAGCTTTCCAAAAATGATGCCTTAGGAAGAGATGCCAAAGTGGTGGCAGCTCACAAAGTGCTGTCTGTTCATACAGAGCTGCTGCTGCTGCCCTGGTGCCTCGTGAGGAACCAGGAGAGCCTCGCTCAGTTGTTCCCGTTCCAGAGGAGAGAAGGTGAAAAGGATCATTTTTCCAACAGGGATCTAAAATTCACTAGTCAAGTCCTGTAAGTAGGTAAATGGTCTTAATTTTTTCAAAAATTATAATCTGTTATTTGCATTCCTGTTTGCATCCCACGGGGCTCAGAGCAGACTGGCTGCCTGGGAGCAACCAAAGGTTTCCTGAAAACCTGGGGCTGTTGAGGAGCCTCTTTGCAAACCCAATTCTGCTTCTGCATTTCCACTGGAGAGCCCAGGAACAATTTGAGTCATAATTATTTCTGCTCAATTCACCAACACTGGTTACCGTGGATAATTTGCTGCCAGTTATCACCCTTATCTGTGCCCTGGCTGGGCTGTGGCCAGAATACCCAAACCCAGTCATGTGCCAGGATGCTCTGCTTGCATCTCAGGCAGCTGCTGCAAAACTTTATGAACTTCTGTTCCAAATTCCTGACTCTGCAGGGTCAAAGCAGCCTGAGGTGCTCAAGGTCCCTCTGGCCAGGGCCCTCTTTCCCCTTGCAGGTGGTTCCCAGACTCAGAAGTCAGTCAGGATTTCAGGATTCCCCCAAACTGCCTTGAAACTCCACGTCTGGCACGTTTTTGGTGCCAGGCTTTGCCCTGTGTTTACTCCTCTTTTGGGAGCTGGCTCTTAGGGGATTGCAAATTGACTCCAGCATGGATGAAGGGAAGGTTTGTCACCTTTTTATGGACAAGCTCTGCCTCCAGGACCTTTCCCTATCTCAGCTTCGTTTTGCCGTTAAACAGAAATGATCAGCCAGGTAGAATTTGACATTTAATGTTTCAAAGTTTCCTTACCAATCCATGACCCATCTGTGTTTGGGTTTTCTTGGGCCCTTCGTGCACAGACAGGATTAAATAAAATGGAACTGAGGAGGATTTCCCCAGTTCCTACAGCCTGTGAGATCCTGCCTGTGTGACCCCATGGGGTAAAACCAACGGGATCAGTTGGATTTTAGGGTCAAGTCTCGGATGTTGTGACCTCAGAGCTCCCCAGGTACATCACAACAACAAGGATTTCGGTGCCTGACACGGAATTGTTCCTTCTCTGGAGGCCAGTGCCATTTTCCCTGTATTTTCCTTTTGTGCCAGTGCAGAATTCTAACCCAGCTCTACATGGAAACGCGGTTGGGACTCCCGAACCAGCACAGAACAGAACTGCAAGAACCAATGGGCAGGCAAAACTAACAAGAAACTAGAGGTTAAACAGCAGAATCCAGAAACTTTGGGAGAAGCCTAATGAAGACAGGCCAATCTTGGTGAATACCAGCAAAGACAGCTCGGCACAAACACAACTTCCATAGTGACAGATAATTGTATTAAAACCTGCAACTTGATATTGGCAGTTATACTAATTTCAGTTTGTAGTAGGCATGCAATAGCGTGATTACACTGTTATATATATTCGTGGTACCTTTTTTTTTTTCCTTTATCATCATCATTTATTCCCCATCTTTTTTTTTTTTTTTAAACGCTCCTTCGAATTTTAGTGCCCTGCAAAAACCACATCACTAAGAGAAACCAATCAGCTGCTGCTTCTCAACCAAAAGTAGTTTAGTCCTACAGCTAAAACAAGGCGGGAGTCTGTCCTAGGGGGGGTGTGCCCGTGCTCAGTACTCGCTCAGGCTGTGCCACTTGGCCACGGCTTTCCTGGGGCTGTCGCAGACCTCCCGCCAGTGCTCGGCGCCCGCGGCGCTGCCGCTGTGCGCGCCCAGGATCAGCCGCCCCACCACCTCGTTCTTGGTGGTGCGGTCGAAGTCGATCACCAGGAACTCGATGCTGATGTCGGGCAGCAGCTCGGCGGGGATGTCGTAGATGAAGGACTCGTTGAAGACGGGGTTCAAAGTGCACTTCTTGACGTGGGTCTTCTTCTTGGCGATGCGCTTGCGGCCGTAGTAAACGTTCACCTTGACGTAGGGGTCTGCTGGGGGGGGAGAGGGAGCAGCCAGTGACACGGCCCAGGACAGCTCCAGCACGGGCTGGGAATCACTGCCGGGCTGGGGGGGACTCAAAAATCCCATTCCAGCCCTCAAAAATCCCATTCCAGGGAAACCTCCCACTACCCCAGCCCGGCCTTGGACACTGCAGGGATGGGGCAGCCACAGCTGCTCTGGGCACCACCCGCCTCACAGGGAAGAATTCCTTCCCGATATCCTGTCAGGCCCTGCTCTCTCACAGTTTGGAGTCATTCCCCTTGTCCTCCCTCAGAAACAATCCCTCTCCCTGCTGGCTCCTTCCAGCCCTGGAAGGCCACGGTGAGGTCACCCCAAATCCCTCTGTCCCCCAGACTGACCACCCCACAGCCCAACAAAGGCTCCAGGCAGTTTCCATGATTTGCTGATGGGAAATGCTGCCAGTAGAAGGTACTGGGAAAGAATAAAGTTTAAAACAAAGCCTCCCTTTCCCCCCCCAGCCTCCCCCAGCCCTCGGGCAGCTGCTCTTTATGCAGACACTGGTGGAGGATTACAATCAAGATACCAGGCACTGAGGGATTTTTTTTTTTTCGTTCCACACAGGTTTTGAAGCTGGAAGGCCCTTGCCCAGCTGGCACTGCCTCTTTTTCACCTTTTTCTTTTTTTTTTTTTACCCAGCTGAAATGGGCTTATGCATAATACAAAGATCATATAAATAAACAGTGTTAGTCACAAGATTCTGCAGGTAGAACATCACTGAAAATTTTATCCCGTGGTTGGACACTACATATGCTCGGCTTTTTTTTTCTTTTCCCTTAAAGAAAGAGTAAAATGTAGGGCCTACAATCATTAGGCCAAGTCTGCAGGGCCTACAATCATTAGGCCAAGTCTGCATTTGTCTGCATTCCCTCTGAGGTGCCCAGGAGAAGCTGCAAAACCAGGACTAAGCCTGCTCTCAGACAGGCTGTTACTGAATCTCAGGTTGATTCCAACCATTTCCGCATAATCCCGAAGGAGACTTTGCTAAGAGGATTCAGGGGTGTGAAAAATCTTTGAAATAGGAAAACCAGAACAGCTGCTCTTCTCCTCTCTTCAAACATCACAAGAACAAACCCAGCAAAAATGAAAACGCCCGAAACGCCAGGCCAGAACTGTCCCAAATTCCTCCTCTCCACCCTGAGCCTGTCACTGCTCCTTGTCACACTTGTCCCTCTCCTCTTCCAGGGGCAGGGCCTGAGGCAGACACAGCCAGCCATGGAAACAGGGGCTGCTCTGGACCACAGAGCCACAGAACCACGGAATGGTGGAGGTTGGAACAGCCCCCCCAGCCCATCCTGTGCCCCATCCCCACCCTGTCCCCAGCCCAGAGCTCTGAGTGCCACCTCCAGCCCTTCCTCACACACCTCCAGGGATGGGGATCCAAACCTCCCTGGGCAGTTCCAAGCCCTGATCCCCCTTTCCATGGGGAAATTCCTGCTGGTGTCCACCCTGAGCCTCCCCTGGCCCAGCCTGAGGCCGTTCCCTCTCCTCCTGTCCCTGTTCCCTGGGAGCAGAGCCCGACCCCCCCCGGCTGTCCCCTCCTGTCAGGGATTGTGCAGAGCCAGAATTTCCCCCTGATCCTCCTTTTCTCCAGGCTGAGCCCCTTTCCCAGCTCCCTCAGGAATTCTCCAGCCCCTTTCCCAGCTCCCTCAGGGATTCTCCAGCCCCTTTCCCAGCTCCCTCAGGAATTCTCCAGCCCCTTTCCCAGCTCCCTCAGGGATTCTCCAGCCCCTTTCCCAGCTCCCTCAGGAATTCTCCAGCCCCTTTCCCAGCTTTGGACACGCTCCAGCCCATCAAGGTCGTTTTTGAAATGAGCCCAAAACTGACCACAGGATTTGAGGTCCCTCAGCAGTGCCAGCACAGGGGATGGGCACTGCCCTGGTCTGTGCCCACGCTGGGGCTGGTGCAGCCCAGGGCCACTGGGCACCCCATGGCTCATGTCAGCCAGGGCTGTTCCCAGTTTTCCTCACAGCATTGGTCTTGGCCCATGGATCCCATGGATCCCCTGGATCCCATAGATCCAGGCTGTTCTGGATCCAGCCCAGGGAGCTGCTGCCTTCACAAACTCCATAAACCAGCCAGGGCTCCCAGCAGGAAGGATTTGTCCTGCTCTGCACAACCACCTACAGGTGAGCGATGGAGCACTCCGGGCAATCCATCAACCCTTAAGAAGAATTTGAGGGAAAATGTGTAAACAGCGAAAATTTTCAGCTGAAACAAGGGAAAAAACCTGCAGGTGGACTTGGGGATTTATGTTTTTCCCCACACACTCAGAGCTGGAGAAAATAGCTTCTACCTGAGAGGCCGGTGATGTCCATCTTTGGCAAGTGCCTGGCTTTCAGCACCACCACGGTCATCCTCTGTGCCACGGGCTGGTAGGACAGGGACACCTGCAGCTCCCCTCTGCTGATGCACTTCTGGCAGGGTGAAACACACAGAACTCATTAGGACAAGGTGGGCTCAGACACAGAAGGTCTGAGAAGGTTTGTGGAGGTGCCCAGAATTTCCTTTCCTTGTGCCAAATGCCTGAAGAGTGGGAAAATGAGCCCCAGGCCGTCCTTGGAGGCTCAGCTGCAGAAGGGAAACCACCCCCTGCTCACCCCACACCCGTGAGCGTCCCCACAGCCTGGAGCTCTGCATTTCTGGGAGAGGAAACCTGGTGAGACCTTCTGAGAGAGGAGTGGCCAAGGCTGCCTCTGGGGATCTGTTACTAAAGGGCTCTGAGGGGTTTAGGAGCTCCAATTCCACTGATTTTTTGTGAGGCTTCAGTAGCTGAGCCCCTCAGGCTCTTCAGGGATGTCCTGACAGTCTCACCATCAGTTCAGCCTGCAAAGCCACGGGATGAAGATGAAAAGAAGATAAAACCAGAGCAGGTTTTTTCCTCGGATCTCAGTTAAACCTGCTGTGCATCCTTTCAAAGAGTAACGCCGCATTAACATAACATTAAGATAATTAGTTTTGCTTCCCAGATGGTGTGTGTTAACTTCCACTGAGCTGGCACTAATTGAGATGGAGTTTATTTGCTGTCAAGGTGAACAGCACTGGCCAGGGGTGGGAACTCTGTGGTGTCAGTCAAACTTTGGGCTCTCCCCCAAACCTCCCCCTGCCCCTGGCAGAGCAAAGGTGCAGTGAGGCCCCAAGGAAGGGATTTTCCTCATTTCAGGACAGCAAATGCCCCATTCTGTGCTCTGAGGTGAAGTTCTGTCAGTGCTCCTCTGCTCAGCTTAGCGGGAAAAACGCAGAGTGTGAACTTCAGCCTGGAAAATGTTCATTTTCATTGCGTGGTTTCTTTTTATTGGAGCGGCTTCTGTGTGTTTAACACGAGTTTTTCAAATGCATGGAATCACAGGATGATAACTGTCCTGTGTTGGAAGGGATTCACAAGGACCAGGAAAGTCCAGGTGCTGGGAACTTACTGCTCCTGCAAAATTTTGGGAGGAGAACAAATATAGGAGCAAGTTCCTGGGCCTGGAAGGGAAATGTCTGGAATTTTGGCTCCTTGGATACAGAAGAATACAACAGCCAAGGAGAGATTTTTTTTGGGGGGGTGAGGATGTTTTTAAGAGGTTTGGGGTTTTTCTGGTGTTAAGGTGTCCCTCCCCCTGGCACGGGGTTGGAATGAGATGATCTTTAAGGTCATTCTGGGATTCTGCTTCAAAGTAATTTCCAGTCTGTGACTGTCAGTTAGAAACTGTTGGGAACGTTCACTGGGGTGGAATGTAGGCCTGGCTTGGGTCACTGGGTCATCGCTGGGTGTGAAATGCAATTCTGTGTCCCAGATTTGGAAAGCTCCTGACAGACTTTGTTCAGTGATGGCTGTTTTGGCGCCGTGCAATGATGCAGATTTTTCAAGCAGGCACATCTGGCACCAAGGTAAATCAGTTTTGGATTAGTAACAAACGTTAAATAATTCACATCCTTGATTAAAATTATTTATATTTGAATCTATTTTCCCCTCTATTTTTAATCTATTACTTCTAAGAGATCCAGTCAATGGACTGAAAAGAAAAATATATTAAAGACCCTGAACCAGCCACTTGTTTTATCACACTGTAAAGCATCCCCAGAACTGAAGAACAGCAAAGTAATTACTAGAACTCTTCTTTTGTTGGGGTCATTGACATAAAATCTACTATAAATAATATTAAAAAAAAAAAAGCTAAACCCCCCATAAAGTAGAAGCATTTCAAGTTAAATAATGCCATTCTAGGACATAAGGAAGGATTTTATAGAGCCCAGCAACGATTTCCAAGATGCTGCAGCAATAAGTGAGCCCAAATGCCTTTTGCTTTTGAACCTGGGAGATGGGCAGCAGAAATCAACTGAGCAAGAAGATTAAAATCTGAAGTGCCTCCTCCTCTGCCTCCTCCTCCTCTTGAGCAGACAAGCATCTGCTCCAGAGTGCTCATCCCTCTGTTTACAACACCAGACACTTAGAGTGGGATTCATTTCACCTAAATTTAAAATGTCTGCATTTTTTTTTCCCAATCCAACCCATCTTGGGTGGGATTCCTGGGAGCTGATTTCTGCTCCAGGATCAGGGGAACCCAGTCAGGCTCTGCTGACACATTTTACAGCCACAATTCAGCTGTAAATAATTCCAGGTAGAGGGGTCTAAACTGGTCAGATCACAGAAACCCCCCTCTCTCAGTGAGGTTTGCAGGTGAATGTCCTGTTATCACCTCAGCTTTTCTTTGGAGATGGGAATTTGTGTTTTTTCTTGGCACCACCCATCGTAACATTCATCATTATCATTCCTGTGCCTCGGCAATGACAAAACCTTATCCAATTCCCATCACCACACAGCAGAGAAGCGCCCAACTAAAACCACAGCCACATCCCACCAAAAAAAAATGCACCTGGGGAAAAAAAAAAAACAACAGGCTGAGGATCTGCATCATTCCTGCTCGGGCCAAAAACCCCGGGATCAAACACAGGGGCAGAGAGTCACCCTTACAGGTGATATAAATAGACAGCCCATATATTGATCAGGGCAGGAAATTAATAACTTTTAGAGATACAGTAGGAGCGGTGCAGGGAATCGGGGGTTTGTGGGTTTTTTTTCTCTTTTCTTTTTCTTTTCGCCCACGGAGACACACGGAGAGGGGAGGACTGAGCCAGCTACTCCCACCAACACAAAGGAAAGGGGCGCTTTCAATGGGGACAATTGAAGAGCTCTGGTCTTTGGGAACAGACATCTACAAATGAAAGACCATGGCCAGGTGGGGTTCAGGAAACCAGATCTCCAATTATAAGATAAAATCTCTACCGTCAACAACGAGACAGCCGAGCATATACCTCCCACCAGGCATCCCACCCTTCCAGCCTTCACAATACACTTCGATCGTCTGGAGGAACCCCAACATTTCGCTAATCCGGAGGTCCCATTCAAACCTGGCTCCCGCAAAATTATAAACTCTAAACAGGGACTCATGTTTGATAAAAAAAAATCTATTGTATCAAAGGGAAAAACCTAGCCGGGGGGGGGAAGGAAAAGCGTTTAAGAAGGGAGCCTTGCAGAATGATGGGGAAACAGGCGTCCCGGAGACCTGGTATGGGCCGGTCGAAGGTCTGTGGGCTCTGCTGTGGCCGTGATCTCCGCAGGTTGTATCACTTGGTCAATTGTTATTGCATTTATTGTCGTCTTTTTTTGTGTGGCGAACTCTTTAATCGGGAAATTAAAAGCTCTAATTTTTTTTTTTTATTATTATTATTCTCGTTTGGTGCACTTCATTTATAACACAGGGAAGCGACTTACTTGTATGTTCCTTTTGAGGATCTCCCTGGTGAGCTGGACCTTGCCGGTGCTGGGATCCACCCCTGCCAGGGGCACCATCACCTCGCCGATCACGTCGTCCCGGGAGAAGCGGTCGAAGCTGAGCACGAGGAAGTGCAGCACCAGGTCCTGGAGCTGGCTGTAGGGGATCCCGTAGAAGGTGAAGGTCTCGTCGAACACCGGCTCCAGGGTCTTGCGGAGGACGCGGGTCTTGACTCGGTGCCTCTTGTCGGGCAGAATCGTCATCTTGATGTAGGGGTCGGAGCTCTGGGTGTGCTCGTCCATCACGGGCAGCCCGTGGGCCTCCTGGATGGTGACCACCAGCGCCTTTTTGGGGAAGTTGTAGTCCACCGAGAAAGTCAGGTCTCCCAGCATGACGTCGTCGCCCGGGGAAGAGGGGGAGGAGGTTTTACTCCCTCCCGGAGTGAGGCTTTGATCTGGGCTGAGTTCATCTCCATAATCGACCTTGATGGGGAGCTGGTCGACGCGGGGGGGTCCGTCCGGAGCCTTGTCGGGGCCCATCAGCCCCGACTCGGCGGCATCCACCAGGAGGTTCCCCCTGCCCCCCTCCTTGGCCGTGCCGCTCTTGTCTCTCCGGATCCGGTTGATTTTCTTCTTGTTGCTCAAGGTCTCCGGGTAGATGCTGATGCCTTTCAGCATGTGAATGAATTTGTAGGGGGGAGTTTTGTGCTTCTTTTCCGCTTGCTGGTGACAGCATGTCCACACAAAGACTGTGACTGAGACAGAAACCACCAGGACGGTGGCTCCAATGAGTCCTGCCACCACGGGAGACACATCTGTGGGAAGACAAGGCAGTGAGGAGCGAGCTGGGGCCCCAGCACACCTGGCTGCAGACCTACACAGTCCTGTCGTGCTGCTGATTCTGGGCTCTGCCTATCACAGCTCCCCCAGACATCGCTTCCATCTCTAAATTTAATTTCTCACACTCCTAAGGCATGCCTGACCTGTGTTCCATGAGCTGAGGATCTCAAACTGTTGATTGCCTTATCTTGCCAAGCCCAGCTCCTGCATCACCAGCATCTCCATAGGAACGCGGGCTCTTGATGTGCAGGGAGCTTTTTCTTTGATTTTTTTAATGCCCTGTTCAGGAACGTTACACAATTCTATTTTCACAACAGGCAGGGAGTAATAAGTATGGCCATAGTGCTGGATCTGAGATATCCTTCATTAACAATTTTAGAAATATCCCTTTGCCCTGGAATGGTTGTTTTGCCCTGGCCCTTGCGGCTGAGGCCAAGGGTAAACATGAAACCTCCCATGAAAATCCAGTCTCCGAACCAACAGACAGAAAATCCTGGGCTTGGATTTAGGGATTATCTGATATTTTCTAGATTTTATGCCAGCTGTGTTAACCAGTAATGGCAAAGCAGAATAAATAAACAATAAAACCCTCCCCACGTTCATTTTTATCTGCTTCTTTGCCAATGGAGGACTTTGGAGAAGTTTTACCAAGGCACAGAATGAAACCAGTGGTGCTGAGCTCCCCAGGACACTGCACTGACATCCTCCAGCAGTTCTGAGAGGACTGAAAGGCTGGGGTGGGTGGAGGATGAAGAGCACAAGGAAGAGAAGGAGGTGCAAAAAGAGCTGGGGTTGTTCAGTCTTAAAAGGGGAGGAAAAAAATGGGGATTTTTTGTCATCTTCAGTTTCTTGGTGGGAGGTTTTAGGAAGGTAGAGCCAGGCTCTTCATGTAACTTATTTTTATATTCACGGTTTTCAAGCCATTTTCTTTTATTTGGAAGCCAGCAAACAAACAAACAAACAGCCCTCTAACCCTCTGTCTCTTTCTTCCACAAATTGTACAAACCACTCCTTCACCAAAAACCCCTTGTCGTGACAATCGTGGCCGTATGAGACAGCTGGTTAAAAAAGGTAAACTTCTCTCATTTTCCTCTTCATTCTGTACCACAATCAGGAGAAAATAATCTTCTAACCTCATCCTTGAAGCTACAGAGAACACCACAAATTTGGATTCTTTTTATTCTTCTCACATCATCATTTGCTGAGGCTAACAGGCTGTAAACTGAGCACCTGACACACACAGGGAAGATTATTTTTGCCTGCTCCCAAAACTGGAAAAACCACTTTTAGTTAGACAGAAGCCTCTCTGACCTGCAGCTGGAATCTTTGGCTGTGGTGACTGATTCCACAGAGAAACCTGTCCCAGGTCTCACTGCAGAGCCTGGGATTGAATTAACTAAAGCAAGAAGAATTTATAATATTGACAAAACACCGGCCCCAAAACCCCAACTTCAGTTCGTTACTTAATGTTCCCTCTTTGATACGAGGCAAATGGTCTTTAACAGCTCACTTGGAGACAACTCAGCTTAAAAGGCTTTGGTGGATGTGTAAGAAAACTGCTGAAACTCCATTCTTATTCTTATTCTTATTCTTATTCT
>VZDJ01000251.1:1015061-1039780 GCA_008694505.1 Cyanoderma ruficeps | reverse complement strand
CCCCCCCCCCCGGCCCCGCCTCACCGGGGCCCCGTCGGGGACCGGGCCCGGCCGCGCATGCGCGGGACGAGCCCCGCGCGCTTCCGCTTCCTGCGCGGGGAGCGGGACCGGGCGGCCCGAGCGGGGCCCGGAGCAGCCCCGGAGCGGCCCCGGAGCGGCCCCGCGGCCGCCATGGCGCTGGCGCTGAAGATGCTGCCCTGCAAGAAGCGCAGAGCGGCGGCGGCGGGGCCGCCCAGCCCCAGGGAGCGCGGGGAGGAAGCGGAGCTGCCCGGAGGTTCCGCCGGGACCGGCGCTGCCGATGGCGGCGGCTCCGCCAGGCCCGCGGGGAGGGGGCCCGGGGAGGCCTCGCCGAAAGGCGGGAGGAAACCCCCCGGGAGACCGGCCCCGGGGCCCGGGCAGGAGCTCCCCGCGGGCCCCGGCAGCTCGGCGGCGGCGGAAGGTACCGGCAGGGGTGGCGGCTTTGTCCCCTGGGATTTTGTGGTGTTTGTTTTGGTTTGGGCTTTCTTTTCCCCCAGGAAGTGTTACAGATTATGATGAAAATGAGGTCTTTCCCGATGCTTTCTCATCCGTGACAGTGAACAGGGCCAGGCTGGACGGGGCTTGGAGCACCCTGGGGTAGTGGAAGGTGTCCCTGCCATGGTGGGGGGGACTAGGTGGGCTTTAGGGTCCGTGCCCACTCAAACCCGTCTGTGCTTATGTGGGAAAGGGGCAGCCCGGCCTTGTTTCTTAGCCCCCGTGAGGCCAGAGATGAGGGGATTGGAGCATCTCCCTGCCCGGGAAAGGCTGAGGGAGCTGGGGCTGCTCAGCCTGGAGAGGAGCCCCAGCTGAGAGGGGCCCTCAGCCCTGGGTGTCCCCTGGGTGTCCCTGGGTGTCCCCTGGCTGTCCCTGGCTGTCCCTGGGTGTCCCCTGGCTGTCCCTGGCTGTCCCCGGGTACAGGGAGGGGCAGAGCAGGCCCAGGCTCTGCTCCAGGCCCAGCAATGGCAGCAGAGGCACGGGCAGGGCCTGAGGGCAGGAGCTGCCCCTGCACAGGAGGCAGAACTTGTGCCCTGGGCAGTGGCCAGGCCTGAGCAGAGCCCGGAGAGGCTGTGGAGCCTCCCTGCCTGGGTATGCCAGACCCATCTGGCCACAGCCCTGTGCCCTGTGCTCTGGAGTGGCCCTGTTTGGGCAGGGAGGTGGCAGGGATGTGACCCACTGTGCCTCTTCAGACTTGATGGATTTTGTGTTTGTCAGTGAGGATTGTTGTCTGGTTTTTGTGCTGCTGTGTTGAGCTCCCTGATTTGACTGAAAGCTGAGTTTGTATCAAGAAAGGAGGTGGAAGGGGACAGTTCCCAGTTGTTTTCTAGGCTGTGGAAGCTGTGGGCCTGCCCAGAACAGGAGGGGAAGGTTTGAAGGGTTTGTAGCTACCCCTGAGGCAGTCTGGTTTCCTTGGCCCACGGCTGGGAAAATGCATCCTAAGGGGGCAGCCAACTGTGCTGTTCCAGCTGGGAATGACCCCCGGGCTGTGCTGCCCCTCCTGTGGCAGTTGCATTTGTACAACAGGGACAACAGCCACGTTTTGAACAAATCACCAGGTTCTGGCATTTGGCTCATGTGACAGGGGTGGGTTTGAGTGTGGCTGTGCCCAGCTGACAGTGAGGGAGCGAGGCTGAAAAAGCTGGAATGGGATCTCTGTGCCTGGGTCTGTTTCCAGCAGGATGGAGCTGCTGCTGCCCTGTGCAGCTGCATCACACCCGTGCCCGAGTTAGACTTGTGCAGCCGGTTTGATGTTTTTGAATGGGAAATTCAACGGAAAGTGAAGGGAAAATTAATTTGTTAGGGTCAGGTGTAGCACAGACTTTGGTGTGTTATCTTTGCTCTGTGTGTCCCTGTGGCGTGTGTGGCTACAGCTGCGTGTTGTGTTTCCAGGGAAAATCCCTAAGCTGTACACAGAGGTAGAAGTGAGTTCTCAGCGGGATCTGTGTCCAAGTGAAAACCCTGGTGCAGTGCCAGAGTCCCCAGGGAGAAGCTCCCTGCAGGTGGCTGCCAGAACTCCCAGCACGATGAAGCCACCAAAGAACACCAGAGCTGGTGAGTGGCCCCGGCAGAGGGATGAGGAAAATTTGGATTTGGGATTGTTTATTCCGCTGGATGAGTGTTGTGATTGACGCAGCAAACTCTGGAATTGTGAAGGTGCTGGGGGCTGTGTAGGTGCAGGGCTTTTTTTAAGTTTTCATCTAGTGCTCCATTCAGTGTCTCAGTAAAGCACAGGTGCCCCAGTGGAACTTGCTGGAGTTGATCTCTGCAGTTTTTGGCTATTGAAAATCACTGCTCTGCTTCAGAGAAAATGATGATTCTTTTCTTTCTCTGAGTCAGCAAAACACTTTTAAAGTCCTGGAAACTGTAACCTGTTCTTGCTGTGTGGTACCTGCAGCTTTGCAGCATTGTTAAAGGTGTAAAAAGGCTGCTGAGGCCGTTCTGTAAATCATTCTGGAGGAGGTGGCAACTGCTCGATTAACTCAGTCAGATCCTGCAGAACTTGAATCCATCATTCAAAAGGCTTTCTGGTTCTCCTGGCTGTTTGTGTTTGGGTGGTCTCAGACCTGCTGGTGGGAGCTTTGCTGTCTCAGTAGCTGCAGAATTCTAGTTTGTGTTTATTTTCAAACTCATCCTCTCGCAACGTGCCGGATGCGAAGCAGCCGAGGTTTTAGACTGTTTCTGCTGGTTTTCAGAGGGGCAGGACGGGGAGGATGTCGAGAGGAGGAAGAGGAGGAGGAAGGCCACCAAACGGAAAAGAGAAGGGAGGAGCCTGGAGGAGGAGGAGGGCTCCTTGTCCTGCGATATCAAACTGGACGAGTCCCTGGATCGAACCCTGGAGGACGGAGCCAAACAGCACAACCTGACTGTGGTCAACGTCAGGAACATCCTGCACGTGAGTTCAGCTCCAGGCCAGCCTGCTGGGGAGTGCTGGTGGCTCTTGGGTTGCTGGTCTCTGCTAATAAGTCTCTAGAGAGGGAATGCCGTGAGGAAATCTGTGAAGATGGGATGGCGTGGTGCCCGTGCCACTCACCTGGACCCTGCTGTGCCAGCAGATGTTGATTCCCAGCTTCCCCATGTTTACAGTGGCACCTGGGCCTGTTCTGCTTTTCCTGAGCAGCAACAGCAGGAAAAACTGAACTAAAATGATCCTTCTGGGCCCACGTGAGCAGGTGTAGGCTGTGAACTCTCTTTCCTTTTTTTGAATGGGCTGTTTCATCATAAAATTCCGATGGACTTCTAGTGGTGCTGACAGAAATGCATCACTTACAGTTAATGTCCATCACACAGCTCTCAGTTAGAGAGGAGCTGCCAGAAGAATATTTATGCTGTCACAGCTTTGGGGTGAATCTCTAACTCTGCATCTCTGCTGAGTCTTTTCAGTTCATCCCCAAGTGTGATCTGGGGAGAGTTAGTGTTTATTTTCCCACAGAATCAAAAATCATACCTTTTGTTTTCCCTGCAGCTGGAATTGTTCAAATCCAGGGAATCTCAGATATTTTCCCTTTTTGCCATCCCTGTGGCAAACAACCTGGGGACTGCCATGGCTCTTTCAGGCAGATTCACCAGTGGATTCTGTGCAAGTGCCCTCAATTAATTCCTTTCTCTATCATGTGCTGCTGGGGGAGGGCTGGAGGTTCCTCAGTCACCTGCCTTCCCTGGAGCCTTATGGAGGCATTCAGGAAATGCAGGCTGGGATCCTGTGTCTCTCCTGCCTTCCCCCATTTCCCCTGAATATGTGCAGTGTTTGCTGGAATGCAGCAGCACAATGTTTTAAAGACTGGATATTATTCCATACTTTCTGCAGAGATTTATGCCATTTTTTTGGGAGCTTTTGAGTGCTTAAAGATTGAAATTTAATCAAGATGTAGGTTTTCTGTAGCAGCTTCACAGCAGCGTTTCTCCTGTGACTGGGATCAGCATGTTTTAGTGATTACATGACATGACTGATTATTGATATCAGGGAAACTGGTGTGGGCTTTTGTTTTGACTTTTTTCTTTCTCTTGGCTGGGAATTTATTCAGGGGAGCATCCACAGAAAACTCAGTGCAAATGTTTTAATCGCTGCTGTGCTGCTTGAAATTTTACTGCCTGATTTCTGAACAATCATTTTTGTGTAATTACAAAGCCTGTTGTGCACTGACTGTTTCCCCATCATATTTCCAGGCAGTTTATTCTAACACTTGTTAAATTGCCTGTTTCTCTTTAACAAACACCCTGGTTTTGTGTGTTCCTTTAGGAAGTGATCACAAATGAACATGTGGTGGCCATGATGAAAGCAGCCATCAGTGAGACAGAAGATATTCCTTTGTTTGTAAGTAAAAACCTTGCTCAGTTTGTTTTATCAGTTTTTCCAAATGCACAAGGCCTTCCCCACTCTGCCTTGCTGGGCTCTAATGGGATGTGGGGAGAAGAGGCAAGGCAAATAAATAACTTGCCTGTTAGAATAATTAGATTTCATTATCAGATTTGCCACCTGGATGAAGTGAATAGTGTCTGAGTGTAAATTATGGAACAGAAATATGAGGGGTTGTTTTTGAGGTCACTGTGGTGGTGTCTGAAAGGTAATTTAAAGGTAGTGAATTTAAAGGTAGTGAATTTTTAAAAAGAGAAAAGCTTCATAGTAAAGAGTTGCTGGGGAAAATGTATCATTAAAGAAAGGACTGAATTTGTTGGTGTTGTCTTGCTTTAAACTCTCAGGAGCCCAAAATGACCCGTTCCAAATTGAAGGAAGTTGTGGAGAAAGGAGGGGTAAGTAAATCATCTGCTTTTCCTGTTGCACCTTCCCCTTGCCCAAGGGGCAGCTCCAACTTCTGCTCTTTGTGACAGTGACGGGACCCCAGGGAAGAGCTGCAGCTGTGTCAGGCAGGTTTAGGAAAAGGTTTTTCCCCCAGAGGGTGCTGGCACTGCCCAGGCTCCCCAGGGAATGGGCACAGCCCCGAGGCTGCCAGAGCTCCAGGAGCCTTTGGGGCTCCCAGCACAGGCTGGGATTGTTGGGGCTGGACTCGTGATCCTTGTGGGTCCTTTCCAGCTCACCCTGTTCTGTTATTCTGTGAGTGGTTTTGGTTGTGTGACCCTGCAAGAGAAGCATAAATGCGGTTTGAGTCTTGAAATGAAAAGAATCAGTTGAGACAGTGTTTAAAAAAAAGGATTAATTTGAGCTGAGCAGCACAGAGCCGGGTCAGGGTTGGGAAGGGCAGTGAATTCCCAGTGTCCATTGTCCTGGAGTCACCTCCTGGAGATGCCATGGGAGGTTTGAAGGCTTTGTTTGAGCTCTGTTGTTGCTTGGCCACTGTGGAGGTCAAGGTCACAAGCTCAGGTGCTCCTTAGATTGATGAGGTTGACCCTGCCTTTGTGACACAGCCCAAGTGTTTCTGCTGTCCCCAGGTGATTCCAACGTGGAATATTTCTCCAATTAAGAAGGCAAACGAGATGAAGGTAAGTGAGTTCTTGCTGGGAAAGGGGAGACCCTGCTGGAGGCTTCCTGCTGAGGCAGAGATCTTTTGGAGGGCTGGAGCAGACTCGTGTGCTAAAACCATCTCTGAGTAGTGTCTGCTCATGCAGTTTCCATCATATAAATACTGAGTCATTTGTGCCTGTTCTTGCACCTTCTCAAACCACTTGCTTTCCTTTGCCAATCTTTTGGTAATTTATTTCTTTGGTTTCTTCAGGATTTCCTTTCTGAGCTTCAGGGTGTTTCCTCAGTTTGAAATATTTGCTCTGACTGTGCACCCCTAGAGTGCAGCTCCTCCTCCCGCCTGTTAGCAGTGGTCATCCTCTTTCTCTTGTGTGCAGCCACCTCAGTTTGTGGACATTCCCCTGGAGGAAGATGATTCCTCTGATGAAGAATACCAGCCTGATGATGAAGATGAGGATGAGACTGCAGAAGAGGTAAATGCAGCTTGTGCAAAGCTCTGTGTGTTCAGCGCAGAGCTCTGTGTCTGAGGCAGGACAACACTCTTTATTTTAACACGTGGACACTTGTATGTCATCCTGGACCTTCCAGTAATCATTCTTCAATGTTCTACTATTCATTTGGCTGAAAGAGAGAATTTGAAATGTTGTTTGGAGCAGTTATTGATTGTGGCATGATGGTTTGAGAGCGTTCTGCATCTCCTGCCCTGCAGAGCTTGCTGGAGAGTGATGTGGAGAGCACGGCTTCTTCTCCTCGTGGAGCCAAGAGGTCCAGGACAAGGCGCTCCTCTGATGAGGAGGGAGGGACACTCTGTGAGGTAAAGCTGGAGGAAACAGTCCTTGTTCCTAATTTATTAATCCAACCCCCAAAAAACATATCAATTCCTAAAGATGTGGGGACATTCCAGCTGCTGGGTGGCTTTAGGGTCCCACTGCCACGTTTCCTCGCAGGAATGGTTGAGTATAAAATAAAGCTCTGGGAATGGAAACAGTTGTCAGTTCCTTAGATAATGATTATTTTTCTGATAATTTCTGAGGAGTGCAGGAGAATGGCTTCTTGTGCTTGGCTTAGGAGCACAAGGTGAGTTTGGTAAAAGCATAAAGGTGGTTGTGTGGCTGTGCACAGTCAGAGGGAGTGGTAGGTGCAGCGTGATACAGGCCAAGCATCAGCAAACAAAAATCACAAAGCCCCTGAGAACTGACACTAGGATCAAAACCAGCAATATTATACTGTTATTTCCACATTCTGCTCACCATGAGTTTGTTTCTGGGAAGATTCTGCCATACTAATTGGTGTTCAGGTATATCAGCTCTGGTAATGTTGAGACTGATACTCAGATCTTCCAAATGTCTCCTTTCCAGCAAATCTTTGTATTTCTTTGTACTTCCTGAAAACCAAAGTGAGTTAATAGGAAAAATCCATGTCCTTCTGTGAAGCACTTCTCCCATTTGTGATCAAACAGAAAAAGAGATTTACTCCATCCTTGGAAATTTCTGTTCTGAACAAAACCTTTTAATGCAAAGGCCTTTTTAATTAGATGGAGAAGGTCACAACACCTGTTAGACACATCAGTGCTGAAGTGGTTCCCATGGGACCCCCACCACCTCCCAAACCCAAGCAGACCAAAGACAGCACCTTCATGGAGAAGCTGCACGCAGTGGATGAAGAGCTGGCCTCGAGCCCTGTCTGCATGGACTCCTACCAGGTACCCTGCTGGGTTTGTTGGTTCAAATTTGTTAGAGAGGGAGGGACTTTCTGTGGTTTTTTTGGGACTTTCGGGGGTTCTCTGCTCCTCCTTTTATTGCATTCTGTTCTCCTTCTGTAACTTCAAACAATCAGTGGAGCTCTGAACAGTCTGAGCTAGTGGAAGGTGCCCCTGCCCATGGGAGAGGGTTGTAACAACATGATCTTTAAGGTCCCTTCCCATCCAAACCATTCTGTGGGTCTTTGATTCTGTGGAATTGAATCTCCATGGCATGCAGGGCATTCAGAGGTAGCTGCTAAAAATATTGCTAGTGACACAGACTTTTAGTTTCTTGTAATGACACTGTTCATGCTCAGAAGTCTCTCACTGCTGTTGTTTCAGCTGTTAAATGTAACTCTCTAGCATTAACATAACTAATGAAAATAGTTTTCCTTTTGAAAATTATCCTGTTGGCTTAGTTAGGTTTTGCAGGCACAGTTTTTACTGTTAACAGCTGAGGAATTTGGTTCTCAAGAGACCCAGTGTCCCATTTTAATCCTGGGAAAAGCTTTACTGCTCTGTGTTCCTGGGCAAGGGCCCGGGTGGAGAGACAGCGCTGGGCTGCTGCTCTAGATTAATGTCAGAGTAAAACATAAATGGAAGAATCAAATAAATCAAATATTGCTCGTGGAAAGTGCTTCCTGGGTGGCAGATGAGAGTTGATAAATGAGCAATAATATAGTTACATGTATATTTATTAAGAACAGCAGCTTGATGTGGAGAGTAGCTAAAGGTCATCTTCCTCATCCTACGGAAGCGAACGATTCTCTGCTGCAGGAATGGAATGTTTTTGGGGTTAGGCTTGCTTGGCCGGGCTGAAAATCCCAGGGTGGCCTTGTTTGTCCCTGCAGCCCCTGGAGGACAGCCTGATTGCCTTCAGGACCCGCTCCAAGCGGCCGCTGAAGGACGTTCCCCTGGGGCAGCTGGAGGCCGAGCTGCGCGCGCCCGACATCACCCCCGACATGTACGACCCCAACACGGCCGACGACGAGGAGTGGAAGAGGTGGCTGGGGGGGCTCATGAACGACGACGTGGAGAACGAAGGTGCCTGGCACACGTGGAGCTGGGGAGGTCGCTGGGAGTTCTGTGGTTTAACCAGGCTGGGAAATGAGTCCAGGCTGGGGATGAGCAGGTGGAGCGGCCCTGGAGAAGGATTCAGGAGGCTGCACGTGAGCTCAGAACCTTCCCTGAGCCCTGGGCTGGTCCCCCAGTGTGGGGAAGGGGGGGAATTGTGCCCCTCTGCCCTGCTCAGGTGAGACCCCCACCTGCAGAGCTGCCCCAGCCCTGGGGCCCTGCACAGGAAGGACCTGGAGCTGCTGGAGTCAGTCCAGAGGAGGCTCCAGGATGATCAGAGGGATGGAGCAGCTCTGCAGGGAGGAAAGGCTGAGGGAATTGAGAATGTTGAGCCTGGAGAAGAGAAGGCTTTGGGGTGTCCTTCCAGGACCTGAAGGAGCTACAATGAACATGGGGAGAGACAATTCCCAAGGGATGCAGTGATGAGGGAGAATGGCTTCACACTGGCAGGGTGGAGGTTTAGATGAGGTATTTGGAAGAAATTGTTCCCTGTGAGGATGGGCAGGCCCTGGCACAGGGTGCCCAGAGAAGCTGTGGCTGCCCCTGGATCCCTGGAACTGTCCAAGGCCAGGTTGGACACAGGCTTGGAGCAGCCTGGGGCAGTGGAAGGTGTCCCTTTCATGGCAGGAGAATAACCGGGTGATTATTACAGAATCACAGAGTCACTAGGTTGGAAGAGACCTTCAAGATGATTGAGTCCAACCCAGGCCCCAACATCTCACCTGAACCAAGTGCCACATCCAGGCTCCTTTTAAACACATCCAGGGATGGTGACTCCACCACTTCCCTGGGCAGACCATTCCAGAACTTCATTACTCTTTCCTTAAAAAACCTTTTCCTAATGTCCAACCTATATTTCCCTTGAGACTGTGTCCTCTCGTTCTGTCAGTGCTGCCTGGAGGAAGAGACCAACCCCCAGCTGACTACAACCACCCTTCAGGAAGTTATAGAGAGTGATAAAGTCACCTCTGAATCTCCTTTTCTCCAGGCTCCCTCAGTTGTTCCTCACAGGGCTTGTGTTCCAGGGTTCCTTCCCACCCAAACCATTCCACGATTGCATATTGAAAGCCTGAAGCTTTGTTTTTTATTTATACATGATATTCTTGTCTGCAACCTTTTATTTTTCAACCCTGTGCATGAGTCTTGCAGTCAGGTTTCCTCATCTTCCCCATGGCCCTTTGTGAGAGTTTTTGAACTTCAGGTGTCTCACTTGTAAATGTTTACTCACCAACACACAGGAACTGGCAACCACAAAGGGAAGTGGTGGGTGTAACCCCTGATGCTCACCACTGATCCACCTGAATCCCAGCGTGTTGTGCTCCTTGTTTGGTTTTTTGGGTAGAAAGAGTTCTTGAGAAGAAACAGGAACAAGCTCTGGGGCCCAGCTTCCTTTTTTTTTCTCCTGTATTTACTGGTTGCTTCCAGTTGTGCAAATTAAATGTGAAACAGAAACTGAAATTACACGACTTGACTCTTTCTAAATTCAGCTGAAACTCAGATCCCAAAGTATCAAGCCAGCTTTTCAGAATAGGGATGGTTGTAGGTCAGGGTCCTAACAGCTCAGTTTGAAAGGAGGATGGGTTTGATATTACTTCCATAAAAGAAATACAGTTAATTTCCAGCAGTAATTCCAACCCTCTTTGCGACAGGTCAGGCAGTGAACAAAGAGCTGCTGCTCCTGGCAGCTGCTTGGTGCTGGGGCAGGGTAATGACAGTTCCAAACCTGCTTCTTTGTAGATGAAGCTGATGATGATGATGACCCTGAGTACAACTTCCTGGAAGATCTGGATGAACCAGACACAGAAGACTTCAGGAATGACCGTGCTGTGAGAATCACGAGTAAGTTCCCCGGGAATTCCCCCTCCTTTCTTGCTGGCAGTAGTCATTCACTGGGGAAAGTGGTTTGTTGCAAGGATTTTAGCAGTGTGGGATATTAAGTAAAGATCTTCATGCTGGTTTGATCAGCTTTTGGCTCTCTGGGGGTGCATGGAAGGATCTGGGCAGAGCTGCTGTGCTCAGGTGCAGCACAGCCTGAAGGACAATATTTAGGTGACAATACAACCTGAAATTAGGTGGTAATACATCCTGAAAGCTTCAGGCAGTTCAGACTTGAACGCTTGCCTTGTGATTGAATTTGATGAAATTTTGAAGTCCTGGCAGTCTTCAGCTTAGTTTTATAAACATATCACTTTCCATCTTTGTAACAAGCCACAATTGCTTTAGGTCGTATTGCAGATTAACCTAACTTTAAATTTAATCATGAAAATGAGGTTTTATGTGATATTTTAGAATCCAAACAATCTCAGGTCAAGCTTATTTTGGGCCTAGCATTAAAAAAGAAATTATCAGGGGGCTTTCTTTTTTTGGTCTTCTCTTTGCAAGAAGAGGATTTCCCTTTGTGTGAGAAATTCCGTAACGGAGTTGATATTATGACAGGATTGCTGAGTGTTTCTTGGAAAAGAAATCTTCGTAATTCTTTTTAATTTTACTTGCAGAAAAGGAAGTGAATGAGCTGATGGAGGAGCTGTTTGAGACAGTAAGTGATAAACTGTGGCACTGAAGAATAGAGCTGTCAGATGTGACATGGGATCTGAAGGGGTGGCTCTGGAAACGCTCCGTGCTGGGTGTGTGCCAAGGGCTCTGCCATAAATGGGTTGTTTTTAGCCTTAGGAAGGAAGGTCTGCAGGGTTTTCCTGAGGTGAAGGGTCTGCAGGGTTTTCCTGAGGTGAAGGATCTGCAGAGTTTTCCTGAAGTGAAAGTTTGCAGGGTTTTCCTGAAGGGAAGGTGTGTAGGGATTTCCTGAGGTGAAGGATCTGCAGGGTTTTCCTGAGGTGAAGGATCTGCAGGGATTTCCTGAGGTGAAGGTCTGCAGGGTTTTCCTGAAGTGAAGGTTTGCAGGGTTTTCCTGAAGGGAAGGATCTGCAGGGATTTCCTGAGGTGAAGGGTCTGCAGGGTTTTCCTGAAGTGAAGGATCTGCAGGGTTTTCCTGAAGTGAAGGTCTGCCAGGATTTCCTGAAGTGGAGGTCTGTAGGGATTTCTTGAAGTGAAGGTCTGCAGGGTTTTCCTGAAGTGAAGGTTTGCAGGGTTTTCCTGAGGTGAAGGATCTGCAGGGTTTTCCTGAAGGGAAGATCTGTAGGGTTTTCCTGAAGGGAAGGATCTGTAGGGATTTCCTGAAGTGAAGGTGTGTAGGGATTTCCTGAGGTGAAGGATCTGCAGGGTTTTCCTGAAGGGAAGGATCTGCAGGGTTTTCCTGAGGTGAAGGTCTGCAGGGTTTTCCTGAAGTGAAGGATCTGCAGGGATTTCCTGAGGGGAAGGATCTGCAGGGTTTTCCTGAAGGGAAGATCTCTGTAGGGATTTCCTGAAGTGAAGGTGTATGCTGAGATCATGAGCTTAATTAGCCAAAGGTAAATTAATTCCTTGAGCTTTCTCCTCCTGACTTGCTCCATGTTTGCTGCCAGTTCCAGGACGAGATGGGCTTCTCCAACATGGAAGATGAGGGGCCAGAAGATGAAGATGTTGTCACAGAGTCTCGGCCAAATTTTAACACCCCACAGGCCCTCAGGTAGGAGCATTTGTTTATGGTCCTGATCTCTTCTGAGGAAAAGCCTCTGGTTACCTGTGGCAGCCACCAAAGAGAGAGATTAGATTGTCTTGGCTGCTCAGGCCACTGTTCTGAAAGCCCTGAGCCATTTTTCTTCATGGGATTGGACAATGAAATGGATCCTTTTTCTTTGGTTTGCCACCATTGACTTTACTCATTGTGATACATCTGAAAATTAAAAACAATGAAAGAAGTGACAGAGCAAGAGTGCCTGCACTAAGGTTGGTGCTGTCCTGTATCTCAGCTGAAAAGAGATGTGTGAACCTGCCCCAACAAGGCAGGATCTGCAGTGGAGAAATCAGATCCTGCTTCTTCAACCTCTGTGCTCTACAGAGAATCATGGGCTGGTTTGGGTTGGAAGGGAACTTAAAACTCATCCCATCCCACCCCTGCTATGGGCAAGGTCACCTTCCACTGTCCCAGGCTGCTCCAGGCTCTGTCCAGCCTGGCCTTGGACACTGCCAGGAATCCAGCAGCAGCCACAGCTTCTCTGGGCACCCTGTGCCAGGGCCTCACCACCCTCACAGGGAAGAATTTCTTCCCAAATTCTAATCTAAATCTCTCATCTTCTAATTTAAAACCATTCCCAAGTCCTCTCATGATCTGTCCATGTAAGATTGTCACTGGCACTGCCCAGTGGAGCAGGAGGTGGCACAGATGGGGCAGTTCAGGAAATGGGCAGAGCCCCTGGATCTGCTGCGTGTGGGATCAAAGCTCTGCAGCACTTGTGCAAAGATTGTCCCAACCTGAGTGGCAGCCACTGCTCGTGCCTGTGCTGGTGGCTGTGGTGATGCAACATCACTGCAGAAAATGATAATTTTCTTTCCCTTTTTATTGCCAAGGGGAGGGCAAGGTTCCCTTGCTGCCCTGACGTGGTGGCAGGAGATGCTTGAGGAGCTGTTTTGTCCAAGTGGGTCACCTTCTCTTTTAATTGAACAGCTTGGCTGTGTGTGTTGGCTTTTTCCAAAGAAAATGACTGCCTGAGATTGCTGAGGCCTAGGAATGACATGTCTGTGAAGTTTGGACGCTGGATTGTCATTTTTTGTTTTATACATGGCAGCAGCTGGAAGAGGAAAGGAACTAAAGCAGCTCCATCCCTGAGAATGTCTGTGGCCAGGTTGGACAGAGCTTGGAGCACCCTGGGACAGTGGGAGGTGTCCCTGCCCATGGCAGGGCTGGAATGAGATGATCTTTAAGGTCCCTTCAAGCTTAACCATTCCATAATTCTGTGATTTCTCTCCAGCTAATAATTCCACTGGGTTTCAGCAGCTACAGACTCTGGCTAAAGAGGAGCAGTAGGAGAAGTGGTGTCTCCTTGTTTATGGGGCAGATCAGCTCAAGATCAAGCTGTGTCTGTTTGGGAAAGGAGCTAAAGTGAAGGCTGGAGTTTCTGGATGCTCTCTCTGGGCTGAGCAGTGCCAGAGGGGAGGGCAGCAGCTCTAAAACCAGCTACAAACTGAAATCCAGGCAGCTTTATGCTCTCTCTTGTTTGTATGCATTTGACTTTGATAATGTGTGGTTTTATTGATTTTTCTTTGGTGGGCACTCCTCCCAGTTGTTTCTTCCCTGATTTTATCTGTATGCAGGATTCTTAAAAGGCAAAAATATCTATTTGCTGGATTTATTTTTGTTTTTATGATACCTTGCATTAGGAGCATCATGGAACAATTCTGTAACTGACCTCAGGCTTGTTACAGAAGGGAAGCTGATCACCAGCAGAAATCAGGGTATTAACTGGTGTAGGTAAAATAAATAAAATGAAATCATGAATAAATTGGAACTTACTGAAAGGATGGTGACATGTGCATCTTCTTCTCTGCTACAGGAGTAGCTCTTACCGTAGGATCTCTGGTGGAGTTCTCAGCATAAGGCTGGGTAATAATTAATTTTTTAAATAAAGTAGCAGGATTTGAGGCAGTGTGGGATCTTTCTCAAGACCTTCCAGGTGATAAAATACCGCTGACAATACCTTGGCTCTAGCCCTTGCTGATGGAAAAAATAAAGATTGGGTGATACATTCTGGATTGGTTTAGATCCTGAGTGCTGGGGGGAGCATCTGAAAATGTGAGAGGGGCACAGATGGTTGGGAGGGGTGGAAAAAGCTTTAAAGTGTCCTGGAATGAGCAGCTGAAGCATTGTCTCCCAAAACTACAGCACTGCTGGGGTGCACTAAACGACTCTCATGTGTAAATAACTCAGTATTTTCAAGCTGGAGTTAGTGTTGAGTACAGGGATGGCCGTCCCTGAACGGTGCAAAGCAGATACAGAGTAAAATATTCTGAGTAAACATGAATCATTATTGAATCATACATTTCTTACCTTTTGCTCTGCCTGGTTTCCAACAGATTTGAGGAGCCTCTGGCCAATTTGCTGAACAAGCAGCACCGGACAGTGAAGGAGCAACTGGAGCAGCTGAGAATGAGAAAATCCTCGATCAAAGCATCCCAAGAGACTGAAAAATCAAAACCCCCAAATGAGAAGCCCCTCCAGAGCCTTGTTCTGGACAGTGCACAAAGAAAGAGGCTCCAGCAGCAAATGCAGCAGGTGATAAATGTTGGGTCTGATCTGATCTGATCTGATCTGAGGAGTGTTTGCTCTGCACAGTGAGGGGAAGGGGAAGCCAAGGGCACGGCAGGGCTTTGCTTCCCTCAAGGAATTAATTGGAAGAGCTCCATGTGAGTTGGAGATTTATTAGGTGATATCCACATGCCTGATTTCACATGGAAAAGACAGTTGGAATTGGGTGAAGTAGAGCTCATTTCTTGGCATCTGTTCTCATGTGAGATGTTGCCTTGGCTGGCTGCAAAACTCTGTTTTCACCAACTTCTTCATTACTGTCTAAGAACATTATTCTTGATCTAGTTTGGATTATTTTTTTTTCTCTCCTGCTGCCACACAAAGCTGGGTAGAAATTCAGAAATGGGCAGTCTGAAAGCTGAAATGATTGTTGCTAAAGAAATAGTTATGTATTTATGTAGGGAAAAAAACCCAGTTTCTGTGTTGGTCATTATGAGGCTGTGGCACAAAAACTGGGGAACTGCCTGAAGACTTCAACAGATGTTGTGTTCTAAATTTGTGTAATAAACTTTCTGCCAGTGGATATTGAAGTTTCCCCATAGTTTTCTATTGCTGACCAGATTTTTTGCAGTCAGATTTTTGCCGTGCTCAGGAGATATTTCTTGTGCTTTCGGACTTGTGCTTTCCAGTTTCTTGGATTTCTGACGATCCGAAATAAACAATTTGTCTGATTTTATTCCTCCAGCATGTTCAGCTTCTGACTCAAATCCATCTCCTGGCAAGTTTCAACCCTGATCTAAGTTCAGAAGCCAGCACCACCCAGATGTTTTTGGTAAGGAATTCCTGAAATCAGAGATCCATGAATTCAAACGATTGCTGGTCCCTGGGCATACTTAGAGAGATTAATTTATTTAATGGATCCCATTAAACTGAGAACTAAGGTTGTGGAAAGGGCAAGGATTAAGAAAACAAAAGTCGTGGAATGCCAGAATGGTTTGGGGGAGCAGAGACCTTAAAGGTGACTCAGTGCCACCCCTGCCACAGGCAGGGACACCTCCCACTATCCCAGGCTGCTCCAAGCCCTGTCCACCCTGGCCTTGGGCACTGCCAGGGATGGGGAATTCACAATTCTCTGGGCACCCTGTGCCAGGGCCTGCCCACCCTCACAGTAAATCCTCTATCCCTGGATTTGCAATGCCCCAAATTAAGACTTTTAAGGCAATTTTCTGCATTGTCTGTTTGTTCTCTGCCTTGCACTGGAAGGGCTCTCTGATGTGTTTCTGTGCCTGACTTTGCAGAGTGAGCTCGGGAGCTTTGCCCACAGCTCCACCCTGCTCCGGGTGCCCCTCAACCCCAAATTCCAGACCATGTTCCAGCCCTGCAACTTGCAGGGGGCCCTGCAGCTCATTGAGGACTTCCATGCCAAGGTCCCAGTGGACTGGAGCCCTCGGAAAGCTGTGAAGAAAAATGGTGAGTGAGGGGACAGGGTGGGGAAAGCATTGGCAGGGAGAGTTATTCCGTGTATTGAGGGGAAATTTCCAGTTTGACCCTCCTGGAGCAGCTCTGGGGTCCCCCAGATTGTCACTGCTGGGACTGAGGCCCCTTCACAGTGACCCAACAGGGTCCTGCTGGACCCCCCCACCCTCCCAGCTCCTCCCAGTCAGACCAGTTCCCTCCCAGCTCAGCCCCAGCTCCGGCTCCTTCCAGCCCTTGGATGGTGGAGCAGCCACGGGAACAGCTGCAGCTGCTGCCCCTGGGGAGGGACCCTGGACCCGTGTCCCCTCCCCTGAGCCCGTGTCCCCCCCTTGGGCCCGTGTCCCCTCCCCTGAGCCCGTGTCCCCCCTGGGCCCGTGTCCCCCCCCGGGCCCATGTCACCCCGGGCTGTGCCCAATGCTCTGGGGAGCTCAGAGTGGCCACTTGGCCTTTGTCTCGCTACAGAGCAAAAGAAAAGATGGAAGGGGAAAAGAATTTTACCTTTTGCTGATGTAAACATAGGGGGGAAAAAATAGGAAATCTGCAAATTGTAAAAATAGGGAGAAAGTCTATTTTTCAGTGAAAGGAGTGAAAGAAACAGTGCTTTCAAGAAGTGAGTTGTGAAAAACATTCATCCACATGCACAGCTGTCCTTACCTGTTAATTCTTTCCACAGCAAATGAAATCTTGTGTTTGCCAAAGCAACTGGCCTGGATTTTGGCAACAAGGAAAGTCTTTATGTACCCAGAGCTGCTGCCAATTTGTTCCTTGAGCGCAAACTCTCATCAGGACAAGATCATCTTCACCAAGGCAGAGGACAAGTAGGTGCTTCGATTATTGTACAGAATGTGTAGAAATGGCATTTCTTTGTTCAGGAGAATTTCTGGGGTGCAGTTCTTGGAGAGAACTGTGCCACATCCCAGCCGCTCCCTGAGAGTTTCTTGTCTCCTCCCCTCCCTGTTTCCCTGTTTCCCTGTTTCCCTGTTTCCCTGTTTCCCTGTTTCCCTGTTTCCCTGTTTCCCTGTTTCCCTTTTTCTCTGTCCAGCTTGTTGGCTTTAGGGCTGAAACATTTTGAAGGGACGGAGTTTCCGAAGCCTTTGATCAGCAAATACCTCCTGCCCACCAAAACTGCCCATCAGCTGACAGTGAGGATCAAGAACCTCAACATGAACCGAGCCCCTGACAACATCATCAGGGTGAGGGGCACCTCCTGGGGTTTGTTCCAGCACAGCCTCTTTGTGCTGACACTTCCTTAAAATAAAATGTCATCTTTTTGTTAGCAGTGAGGATTTATCCTTTCATTTAGCTTAGCCCCTGGACTTGGCAAGTGCTCAGATTACTGTTTTGATTCCTTAGAGCCCAGATAATCCTGGTACAACTCAGTAATCCTGACAGAAATTCATACAAGTGACCTTTTGTGTAGCAAAACTTAAAGGAAAAATGCTGTTTGCAGCCAGCTGGGCAATAATCCTGTCCAATAAGCTACTGGGAACTGCTGAGGAGAGAGTAAGAACCAAAAACATAAAACAACACCTGCACATCTGGCTGAACCTCTGTGAGAGCAGCCAGGATGGCAGTGAGCTCCTGTTCAGCCCTGGCTATTGATTTTTAATGTTTCTGTGGGTAGAACCTTATTGAAGAATTTCTTTATTCACGTGAACACTTCCACAGAGCCCAGTCCTCCTCCATCCCAGCAGTACCTGGGCAGGTGAGCTGCCCACAGTCACCTTGTCTGGCCTTGTCTCCTGTCCCCACAGTACTACAAGAAGACAAAGCAGCTGCCTGTGCTGGTGAAGTGCTGTGAGGAACTCCAGCCCCATGAGTGGAAGGCGCCCGTGGAGAGGGAGGAGCATCGCCTGCCCTTCTGGTTAAAGGTATTTCCTGCTGCTCTGCACCCAGGGCTGGGGGGGGAGTTGTTGTTTGGCTCATTTCTGGTGGGTTTTACTTGGGTTTGGTGTGGGTTTTCTTGGTGGGCTTTTTCTTGGTGGTACCATGCCTGCGAGTCAGTCAGGGAGGGCTGTGCCCAAGGGAACTACTGGATTCAGGTGCCATAAAATCCAGTTCTCTTGATCAGCCCTTGTTACACAGGGAAGTTTCCTTCCCTCAAAATCTTGTGTTTACCAAAGCAGCCTTTAATAAAGGAGCTCAGTCTTGGTTTTCTCAGGATCTCAGAGTCTCCTAAAGGCTTTGCAGTGCAACTCATGAATTAAAAGTACTATTAAGTAATATGCAGCAGTATAAAGGAAATAAAACCCACTTGTAGAAGCAGGTTGCTGTCTGTTGCCTTCTGTGCTGCTGTGTGAAGGCAGCAATACAGGAATAGCCCATAAATAATAAATTCCAGTGAATTCTTGTTCCCTTCAGGCAAGCTTGCCCTCCATCCAGGAGCAATTGAAGCAGCTGGCAGAAGATGCCAAGGAGACACCGGCTTCACCTAACGCAGAATCTGCTTTTCTGGGGACACAAAAGGAAACTTCAGACAGGGAATGTGACGACAAATACCCTCTGTTGATGCCCAAGGGGCTCGTGCTGACCCTGAAGCCTTTGGGCAACCGGTTCTGCAGGAGGCCCTGGAGGAGGCAGAAGTCATCAGCTCTGAAGCCCGTCCTGATCCGGCCCAGCCTGTCTCTGCAGCCCAGCTCCAGCCCTGCCAGTGTCCCCAAGGCTGTGAAACAATCCCAGTCAGAGGCTCCCCCCAGCAAGGTCCGGGTCCAGGTCCCTCGGCCCATTCAGCCGGCGCTGGTCGTGCCGGGGGTGCAGCCCCTGAACGTTCCAGCAGTGGTGGGAGGTGGGGATGGCTTGGAATTCCAGAACGTGCTTCCCACTGCCCATCCAGACTCCAGACAGGCCTTCCCAGCTGCTGTCCCACCGGCTCTGGTGTCCTCAGAGCCGGTGACTTTCCAGCCCAAGCTGATGCTGCCGCCCCTGGCCGGGACGAAAACGCGCAAACCTTGCGCACGTAAGAGCTGCCAGAGGAAAAAAGGGACAAAATCTGCCCCGGTGATAAAACCTCCCGCTCTGATCCAGCCCTCCCCTGTCATCCTGACTGTCCCTGCCACCACAGTGAAGGTGGTTAACATTGGCAATGGCTGCAACATGATCCAGCCCCTCAACACGGCAGTGGGCCGAGGCACTCAGGCCATTCCGGTCACAACCCTGCTGGTGAATCCATCCACGTTCCCATGTCCGTTAAATCAGCCTCTGGTGACCTCCTCCATCCCGTCACTGATTGTCTCTCCCAACGCTGTTGGTCTGTCTGCACCTGCCGTGGCTGAAGGGGAGGAGCAGCTGACCCTGGTCCCAGCTCCCGCTGCCTTTCCCGCAGCGGAGCCCCAGGCGGAGCCCCCCGAGCTCTTCGTTCCCTGCCCCGCCGTGTCCCCCAAGGAGGAGTGTGGGACAAACCCTGCCTCTTCCCAGGAGGACAAGGGGAACAAGGGTGACTGCTGCAGCTGGGCAGTGGGACAGGGAGATGGGGACACGTCAGAGCCACTGCCCGTGGACCTCTTGCCTCACTTAGACGATCCTGATGAACCGACGAAAATCGAGTCCGACGATTCAAGTGATGCTCCCAAAGAAGCAAACCTGGCACAGAAGAGGGATCTTCTGTGTGCTGAAGGGAAGGAGGAGTTCATGCTGGGCCTTGGCCAGGAGCTGAACATGGAGGCTGCGTGTTCCTGTGGGGATGACCCCAAGAAGGAGCCCGTTCCCTGCGAGGAGAAGGGGGAGGAGGAGCCCCAGGCTCTGCCGTCCCCTCCCCGGGGGGAGCAGCAGGGGGAGGCAGGGGGGGCTGCTGGGCCACCAGCCACCAGTGACTCTCCAAAGAACCTCCCTTACCCCGCTGAGGGGGAGACAGAGTTCAGCAGCCCCCCAGGAAGACCAGAGGACTTGTCCAGCATTGATGGTCAGTCTGTGGGGACGCCAGCTGGCCCCGAGGCTGCAGGAGAGAGGGAAGGGCAAGAAGAAGAGGAAGAGGATGACTTTGATGATTTTACACAAGATGAGGATGAGGAAATGTCGTCGGCCTCAGAAGAGTCTATTCTGTCAGTGCCAGAACTGCAGGTAAAGACAGAACTTTAAAACCCTTAAAGGCAACTGTGGGTATCCTGAAACACCCTGTGGAGTCAGGGCCAATCCCACTGGCAATCCCACTGGGAAGGTGGGCTGATAATTCTGTGACAGGCTGGCATTGTGCTGGTCACAGAGAAATTGGGCACCGTGTTTTCCTGGGCAGATTTTCAAGCCCAGACTGAGGGAATGTATTGCAAATATGCAGATTTAAACTCTGCTGAGCTGCAAGGACTCCTCAATGAGGCTGCTCTCTGAGAAGTGCTTTAAGTAAAAATTACTTTCTAGGTCACAATTCCAGCAAGGCTTTAAGAGCTGAGATGATAATTAAGGAATCATTAAGGAATCCCTTCTAACTTGGGGCTTAATCTGCCGAATGGCAGATGCTGAAATTTAATTTTGCACGATACAATTTTAGGCAGCTCTGGAGGGGTTTGAATTCTGTTCCTTCACAGAATCCTTTAGTTGGGCGGGTGCTGATCTATGAAATTGGCTTTTGGAGTTGTGATGCAGCGAGGAAGCTGCTGAGTGATATTAAACCAAATAATAAAATAAAACAATGTTATTAATTGCTTTCTAAGGAGACAATGGAAAAACTTACTTGGCTTGCAACAGAGAGACGTTTGAGCCAAGAAGGAGATTCTGAAGAAGAGAATTCCCAGGAAGAGAACTCTGAGCCTGAGGAAGAGGAGGAGGAGGAAGGGGAAGGAATAGAGAGTTTACAGAAAGATGATGAAATGTGTGGAGATACATCAGAGGAGCCTAAATCTGCCTTCACGATGGCCAAGGCAGCTTCCCCACAGGTGGAGGCCCACAGGACACCAGCAGGTGAGTGCTGTGGGGGTTTTGGATGCCAGCAGGTCAGTTCTTCAGGGTTTTTTGGACACAGGGAGTGGGGAAGTAGAGCTGCTCTCTGCAGGGAAAACAAAACAGTGGGGTCCTGTCTGGGTTTAAATTCACAGATGTGTCTGAGCCAAGTGGTTTTTTCAAGCTGGAAAGACTTCGGGACCCAGTCACAGCTCTCACGTGAGCCAAGGGTCTTTAGTGCCTCAAAAATTTGCAGACAGGTTTATGGTTTGTGTCAGCTAATCCCTCATACCTGTAGAAGAACAATAGTAAATAGTCAAATCTTTGCTAAGTTGAATTTTGTATGACAAGATCATGTTGGAGAAAAGGAAATGAAACAAAATCCAGCAAGAGGTAAATGAACCTGAGCAGTGAACTTTGAGGAGGGGACCTCAGTCTATCAGATCAACAGATTCCTAATCCTAAAGCCACAAAAATCTGGATGTAACCTCTCTTAGTGCCCTATTCATTCCCTGTTGTGTGACACCAGGTATTTATCTGTGATTTTAACTATTACGTGAATAATAAGCTAAAATTTGCAGAGTTAACAGCCAGCTCTGGGGCTTGTGTTGTGTCTCTGTTCCCCTCAGGGTTGTTCTGCCCTGGTGTGCAGGATTTTTTAGTTCCAAGAGAAGCTGGGATGGAACTGTGGCTGTGGTCACCCAGAGATTTTTCCTGTCAGATGCTGTGGAAACAAACAGCAAATTTAGGATTTTAGGCAGCTTGACTTATGGGAAGTGTATTTCTCCTACACTTCCAGGGGGCACAGACAGACTTTAATCAGTGACTCTGAAAATTGCTTTTCTGTTGGAATATTGCCCTGGCAGAGCCTTGGGGTGCCTCTGCCAGCAGCTGACCTTGTGCTCCTCCACAGGAGAGAACTTGAAAGCCCCTGGGAAGAGCAGGAGCTCCCACAGGACCAGGAACAAGCGGGGCCGGGCTCGGGCCAGCAAAGACACGTCCAAGCTGCTGCTGTTGTATGATGAGGACATCCTGGAGAGGGATCCCCTGAGGGAGCAGAAGGACCTGGCCTTTGCCCAGGCCTACCTGACCAGGGTAAGGCAGCCCAGGAACAGGAACATGGGAGATTTGGGGTTCTCTGACACAGAACTGCTGGTTCTGACTGGGAGTACTGCTCTGGCAGGGGGAGGAGTTATTTCTTCCTACACCCCACATGTGGTGCTTCACTTCCCAAACTGGCCCTTTCTTCACCTGAGAGTTTTCCTGCTTTTGCTCTTCCTCCTCCCTCCCCTGTCCTGAGTGGGGGAGCTGGAAGTGAAGGAGTCAGGGGCTGGGGCTGCTCAGCTGCTGCTCTCAGTCCAGTTCTGAATTCCTGAACTTCACAGTCTGGATTGGGATCCCTTCTCTCGTGAGCAGTTTAGCTTGATCTTTAAGGAACAGACTTCAACAAAATTGCAAGCACTGTGTGGATTCGGAGTGGAGGAGATCAAAGATTACTCAATTAAAAGAATTTAAGGAGAAATTCCTCCCTGTGAGGGTGGGGAGGCCCTGGAATAGGTTGCCCAGGGAGGCTGTGGCTGCCCCTGGATCCCTGGAAGTGTCTGGGAAGCAGCCTGGGATAGTGGAAGGTGTTCCTCCCCGTGGCAAGGGGTTGGAACGAGCTGATCTTTAAGATCCCTTCCAGCACAAGATACTCCGTGATGAGCTTGTTTTCCCTCCTGGATGATCCCAAGGCCTGTTGCTCCCCCAGGTCCGTGAGACCCTGCAGCACGTCCCGGGGAAGTACGAAGACTTCCTGCGCGTCATCTACGAGTTCGAGATCAGCACGGACAAACGGACGGCCGTCGATCTCTACGCCACCCTGCAGAAACTGCTGCACGACTGGCCACAGCTGCTCACGGATTTTGCTGCCTTTCTTTTACCAGAGCAAGCTTTGGAGTGTGGGCTGGTAGGTAGAGTGAAAGGAGGAGGCCAGATTTTAACATAAAATCTTGTGGGAGTGAAAAGATAAAGAGTTTTAAGGCGAAAAAGGCAAACAGCTGGTAAATCACTTGCTTACCTTGCTGCTTTTGTTAACCAGAATTGGGAAGTTTGGTGTTCTTTGTAAATCTCCTGCTCAGTGTGGCTGTGGAGGATGAGCCTTTCCCACTGGCATCGCCTCTGACTGCAGAGACAATGTGCAGATACAGCAAACAGTGGTTCCCCTGTCTCCAAGGCTGCCTTCTGCTTTGCAGGATAGAGGGTTTCACCTGTTCCATTCTTTCTGGATTTCCCTATCTTATGTGCAAAGCCACATTTTATAGCTCATGTAGGTATGGATTACACAGAGTGGTGTTTCTCTACCTCTTCCCAGTTTTGTGAAGGGCATCAATACAATGGAAAACAAAGACCAGGACAGGAATTTTACAGCTTGTTTAAGTCAATTCCGAGATGCTTGGGAATATGTGCTTGAGCATGAGGGTGGATCTTTTTCTTTTGGCCAGTTTGAGGAGCAGCAAGCCTTTGAAAAGAGCCGCAAGTTCCTCAGGCAGCTGGAGATCTGCTTTGCTGAAAATCCTGCCCACCACCAAAAGATCATCAAAGTCCTGCAGAGCTGTGCAGACTGTCTGCCCCAGGAGATTGCAGAGGTAACCAGGGACCCCTTTTCTCCAGTCAGCCAGCCTCATTCCGTGTGCTGGGGGCCACAGGAGTTGGCCCAGCCCCTTCTCCTTCTCCCTTTTGAGCTCAGGGACACCTCCCACTCGCCCAGGTTTCTCCAATCCCCATCCAACCTGGCCTTGGATTCAAAGGGAATTGGAGCTGCCTCTCCAGGAGGCTGCACAGTCGATGCTCTGTGTGTTTCCTCGCTCCCACCTCCACCTTGCCTTTATCACCTTGCAGCTGAGGCTTAGTGTAACCCACAGAGTCTGTCTGGGATTCTGGAGGAATATTTCCAGGGTAATTTGGTAGCTGACTGTGGAATGATCTCAGAATATCCAGGAGGTTGCTCCCATGCAAGCACCAACTTCCCTATTGGAGCTGCAACAAGCCATGGCGCTCCCCTTGCTCTGAGAATCCTTCAAAGGACAATGAGATGATGTGGAACGAGACTCATTTTCTCTGGGTTTTTATCTTCCAGCTGAAGACCCAAATGTGGCAGCTGTTGAAGGGCCATGACCACCTGCAGGATGAATTCTCTGTTTTCTTTGATCACCTACGGCCCTCAGCCAGCCGCATGGGAGATTTTGAGGAGATCAACTGGACAGAAGAGAAGGAATATGAGGTGGAGCAATCTTTTCCCTAAAACCAGAAATGCTAAAAGCAGAGATAAGAAGCAGGTTTGAACTGGAGGAACTCAATTAGAGGGTGCAGTTCCCGAGGGAGGGAGGCAGTGGGGTGGGAGAGCTGCTGGTGGACTGAAGCAAACTCTTCAAATTTTTGAACAGGAGTTTTGTTTTCTGGGGAGAACAAAATTTGATCACCTGAGACCAGCTGGTGTTTGTTTTGCTGTAGTTTGATGGGTTTGAAGAGGTGTCTCTGCCAGATGTAGAAGAGGAGGATGAGCCACCCAAGATTCACGGAGCCACCAGAAACAAGAAGCGGAAAGAGATTGGAGGCCAACACCACGACAAGGTGGGCCTGGGGTTTCTCCCCGGTGTTTCTCCCCTCTGAGCAAATGCATGGGGATAAATTGTCTTACTGAGAGACGTGGCAACAACCTCACACAGGGGGAAGAAACGGGATGGGGACGTTTCTGTTGTGCTTTGCCTGCCGTCATCACTTCAGTTCTCTGCGGGTGTTGCAGCGCCCTGGCCCCTCGTGTCCCCCCTGTTCCCTGCATGTCTGTGGGCTGGAGCGTTGTCTGTCTGTCTGTGGGCTGGGTTGTCTGTCTGTCTGTGGGCTGCAGTGTTGTCTGTCTGTCCTGTCGGCTGGAGTGTGGTCTGTCTGTCAGCTGGAGCGTTGTCTGTCTGTCTGTCGGCTGGAGCGTTGTCTGTCTGTCTGTGGGCTGGAGTGTTGTCTGTCTGTCTGTC